>OMNV01008734.1:3329-60586 GCA_900303265.1 Brotula barbata
CCCCCCCCCCCCCCGCCTCTGTTCTCATCACACTTGTCTTCAAAGGCAACGGCACTCTGCTGCTCAGTAGAATTTGTGAAAAGCATGATGCAGTAAAACTAATGTTGAAAGAGTTGAGAGGGTGCTAGAAATTGAGGAAAGCGGAGTGAAAGTGTGTGTGTGTGTGTGTGTGTGCGTGTATATATGTGTGTGCATGTGTGAGTGTGTGTGTGTGAGTGTGTATAGATCTCCCTGAGGAGACCAACAGCAGAGGGAAGTTCATTTGGACTGAAGCCCCACGCAATTCCTTCTCTCTCGCTCACCATGCATATAAAATGCATGACACGCTCCGAAGAAGGAGAATTTTAAATCAGGCCCCCAGACTTTCAAAAGAGAGTCCAGTGTGGGAGTGTGTGTGTTTTTAAGAAGCGCACACACACACACACACGGAGCTGGGCAGTGAGAAGAGGAGGGGCGTGATGAAGCCCTCCTGCTTCAGGGCTACAAGGTGTAGAGGAGGCTTCCCCACTGCCGAGTATCACAGGGGAGATTGGGGAGATCAAAGCAGATTGTCTGGGCTCAGTCTGGTCCGGTTTCCCCCCTCATCTGGAAATCCATCAGATCCACTGATGGTACCTCTGCCTCATTTAAAGGCAACTTTAAATCCTTAAAAAGTTCCTGCTGCAACACGGCCACATTTATCTCTAATTGAAACTGAAATATCAAACGAGTAATATTCCTGACATCTTTACTTAAAATGGGACTGAGTGGGATTCATTCAACCAGATGGAGCGTCCTTCAACTGTGTGCTACAGTGCCACCCTGTGGTAGAAGATTAGAACTGCACCACAACGTTCCAGCAGGATCTTAAGAATCAAGCAATTATCCATCCATTTTCTAAACCTGTTTATCCTTTCTGGTCTCAGCGCCTCAGGTCCTGGACAGGTTGCCAGTCTGTCACACGGAGAGACAACTTCATCACGCTCCCATTCACACCTGCAGGCAGTTAGAGAACCCCTGGTCTGTAAAAGATCTGAAGGTTCTCAGTCACTCAGCTCATCAAATAAAGTCCAAAGCAACTGAACTCATCCAAGTCACGTCTTCAGTTCTGAGTCACCGGCTTATTTTTATCCTCATTAGAGTCATTCACACTTTGGGTCACGAGAAACCTGTGACGATTCACAGCCATTCCAGAAGCTAATAGGGAATCTGTCTACTGTTGACATGCTGCTGCTTTTTAAGAGATACAGCAACCTGTGCAGATGTGACGCTTTGTCTCTCGTAGTGTTATACATTTGTTTTCACTACCAAGTTAATGAGAATCATAATTATAAGTCAACATCCACATTTGTCTTTGCAGCTGCATCGAGCTGAAAAAGTTGTCCTGAAATCCGAGCCCACAGCGTGATGGTGCGTCTCATAGTTCCTGGTTGGTTTCTGCACGTTTGCATCAGTTTTCCTCTTTAGGTGTCTGTTAATCCTTAATCTTTCCCTGCACCGCTAACATCACAACAGCAGCAAAGATGAAGGATTCGCACTCATAACGTTATCACAGAGATTTGTTGCTTGAGGAAAAGAAAGGCAAAAGAAAAGAAAAATATGACACAAGTACATTCAGTGTCCATTTATTTTTCTGGACCCAGAAAAATAGAGGGAGGAAAACGGACTACATTCATACTGCTGAAGTGTAGTTTCTCATGCTTGCACGTTTACAGTACATGTTGATCTCATACAAAGTTTCTCTGAACCGGACATATTGCCATGGTTATATTTACAAAAATAATATTAAAACTGCAGTTTTTTTTAAAACACAATCTTCTGAAACACTCATAAAAATAAAGCTTTCCCAGGCACGTTTCCCCCGGAATCGATCCTATTTACAGTCAAACTTGGAGATGGGTCCTGTCTAAGCTACAGCATACCGATGCCATGCTGTCAAGTTTTGCACGTTTGTGGGCTTTGCTCACACGGTGAAGGAGCAAAACAAGCAGGACACTGAGTGAACAAATGTAAAAATGTTTTTTGTCGTCTAAAATGACGTTTCTCTGGCCTTGTCGTGCTTTTTACAAAAATGCATCGCTGTAAAATGAGAGAGAAGTTCTCACTGTTTGGAGCTGATGAGCGACCATAGTAACGTACAAATGTCTCTGCCTTTGACTGCCGCCTGTCTGGGACAAACATTATATCAAGATTTTGTCAGAATTACATCACAATATACCAAACATTCTTAAATCATGAGCCAATTTGAGGAAGAAAATGTGAAGTCTAACAAGTACTTTAATACTACAGATTCTTATTTCCATCAAGATTTAAAATTTCTCAATAATCCCGCTCATATAGGCAACAATCAAAGCACAGAAACCGTTTTACAGCAGTGACCGCAGAGAAAATAAAAGGCACAGATAAACATGGGCCAATTTCAACCGCAACTCTCAAAAAATGGCCACATTGTACTCAAAGTGTAGTTTTACATTAAACACACTGCATTGGCGAATGTTCCCGAGTTCCCATTATACTGAGAAAAAAAGCTGAAAGATTCCTCACGGTGATAATTGGAGATCATTCAGGTGTCACGATACAAAACGTGACCGAAACCACTGTGATGACAGAGCAGCATGGCGGTGAATACACAAGGCCTGAATCGTTCCAATACGCATCGACGCCCCCATCTGTAGCTTTAGCCTAAGCATCAGTGTGTGTGTTTGTGCGAATGTATATACAAAGTACACTGTACGTGTGCACGTCTGATCAGTGTTCAAAGCAACAACAACAACAAAAAAGAGACCTGTTCTAATCAGCAAACCATTGTCAGTGCAGGAAGTCTCTTCACCCATCTGTCTCTTTGGTTTCCTCTATTGTGCGTCGGCTGCAGGTTTTTCAGGGACCTTCAGACCGGCTCCGCACAGCCTCGTGCTCCCTACCTCAGCCTCCAAACTCATTTACTCCCACCGCGTCTCCAGCTCAGGCGACGCTTCCTCGCTCTCACTCGGTCAGGTGCTCCTCCTTACAGGCATCTGTGGAAGAAGAAGAACGAGTCAGAACGCAGATGTAGTGGAGCGTCACGGTAGGGCGTCATTTATCTGTCGCGGCACTTTGAGGAGCCAAACAACAGTTAGTCAAACCGAGCAGCAATCCGTTATTTGCACATCAAAAGAAACCAAATTCACATCAACGCACACAAACTATAAACTGCTGCAAGCAAAATTCAGCTACATTTAAAGAACCAATCAGAACGACTATAACGTGCAGGTCTCCAGAGAACTGGTATGTCTCCAAATACAGTCAAAGCTGAGGTTTGATTTGTTTTGGAATAAAAAATAAAAATAAAAAAAAAGACAAACTGTCAAAACGCAGAATCTATTCAAAACTACAAATTACAAACCCTGATTTTCTGTTTGCCTCTACGGAGGAAGTTGTTTTCTTTGGCTGACAGTTCAAATCTTACTGAAATTCTGATGTAATTATGCAAATAAGAAGGACTTCAAGGTGAAGGAGGAGCTGATGAGAAATTTAAGGAGGCTCAGGATCCAGTTAGCAGATTTGTTTTACCTCTGAATATTGCATTTTTTAAAATTTCTGTCCGTTTGTCAAAGACACTCCTTCACGAGATTTGACAGCGACAGAGGTCACTCCCCAAAGTCACAACCTGTGACACACTCTAATATCTCTGATGTGTAATAATCAATAGTATAAGCAGTGTGCAAACTGGTTAAAGGTCCACTGCAGACTTCCAAATCACAGTAAAAACAAACATGTCAGGTTGGTGTGCTGGCTGCCACAGACCCCTCTGAACCATCCGGTGGAAAACTGCAGGTGACCCCCCCCATCCCTGCTTTATTATCTCATGTTGTTGTTGTCAGCACATGTATTTAAGTGCATTGGGGATTTGACAGCAAAACGGCATCCGCATAATACAGCCACAAACGCCGGCGTCCAGCAGGGCAAACAGGACGCCGGGCACCGTGCCTCTCATAAGGCAGCAAGCCGGATGCACATGTGCTGTGATCCCTACCTGGGACAAGGTAACAGGGCAGACAGGGGAGATAGCTCAGGGTCCAGGACTGAAGGGGATTGGGGGCTAACAATGCTGAGCATCTATACCTGCTGGGCTGAGCACCAGAGCCTGGAGGATGTCTGACAGCGAGATAATGCCCTCGATGCTGGAGCGCTCGTCCACCACCACCAACCGATGCACCTGGCGGACACGTGAATGGGTCAGTCACATGACTACAGACGTACGGTGCAAGCGTGTGCCTTCGTGTGTTCGCGAGCTCACTTCAGCTTTGACGATCCTGTCCACAATGGTCTCCATGGTTTCCATTTTGTGGCACTTGACGACTCCTTCGAAGTACTGAGAGCGATGTTTCAGAGCCTGGGTCACCGTGATGTCCAGGTTGTTGTACGTCTTCTCAGCGGCCAAGTTCTACACACACACAAACATGTAGAAATGAAGCTGGTCCATGTCTGAAAATTCATATTTGGTCTGCATAAGTAGAAAGAGTTGAATTTTTTTAACTTACGATGACATCAAACTTGGAGTAAATATCCACAACTTTGCCTGCCAGAGGACAAGACGGCAAAAAAATAAACCCCATAAATGATCTCATTCAGTATTAATGTAAAACGTACACGTATACACATGTTGTTGTCTTACCGGACTCGTCCACCACGGGCAGGGCAGACACTCTTCTCTCCACAAAGATATTGAGGGCTTTGATGATGGGTGTGTTCGGGCGGATGAAAGCGATCTCGTGGTATGTACCGATCCCCAGCTCGCCCAGAGTCTGTTTCATGAAGGCTGGCTTTGGCATTTCACGCACCTGCGTTACACAAACACACGCAAAAAGGCGTTTAATGTCATCGCCCCATCCACAAGAGAGAATGTAGAGCTCTCACACACACACCACTAGGGGGCAGCAGGATAATTTAAAAATTAAAACAGGGGAGGGGAAAAACGTTAAAAGTTTCAGAGTAAAAGGTGTGCTGCACGGAAACGAAACAGAAACATACGTATGTATTCATATGAACTCATAGAGCCATGGAGACTTTGTTGGACTCACAAAGAGCTGGAGAAACTTGAGGACCCTCTTGTGTGTGAGAATATAAAGTGCATTTCCCGTGATGGGGTCGATAACAGGCAGGCGGTGAATTTTGTTTTTGATCAGGGTGTAGACTGCATCAAATAAGCTGCAAAACAAAACAAGAAATAACATGTAGCGAATCAGAAACACTCCGGTTATCAACGTCTGAAGGACACTTGGTTGTTTTGTCATCACATTAGTATATTGGCGTCAGCGTGGATGAAGTAAGTCAGCAACCGGATTCTTCCACCAACGTACCTTGCATCAGGAGATATGTTGACGAGAGGTTTGAACGTTGCTTGAAGGTAAACCTCTGTGTAGAAAAGAAAAGGTGATCACCCTGATTTCCATACCAGTTCTAATCCAACAAGCCTGACAGCATCACACAAACCTCTCCACGTCTCCAGCTTATGTTCCTCCAATTCATATATTTGCACCTGAAACAAAGCAGCAGACATGGGTGAACATTTAAAATTACAATTCAATTCCGTTTCACTGATCAGCGTGGAGACGCCCTCAGGGGGACCTACCAAGGGAGACTTGTAGTATCGGTGCAGTATGATGATGAAATCTGTGATGGTCAGCATTCCTGCCATGAAAACAACGATTGGGACACAAAGTGAATTCATCAGTCAGGCGGTTCAAACAAACACACACGCATGCACTCACGCGGCTCGGCGCCTGCAGCCATCTTGTGCGGGCGTAGAGATGGAGTTTGCATACCAACACAGGTGTGGCCCAGACAAGAGAGAGCGCCGCCTCCCCTCAGCTTTATCCTCACGCTGACCACATCCATTATTCATCAGGCTGACTGGCGATAAAGCCCAGGAAAAAGCAGCACCACTCGGCTAATTCGCTGCCGGTCTGCGAATCTGCGCCTTGTTTGTTTGTTTATTTATTTATTTTGTGATGTTTATTTTGTGTCGGGGGGAGGACTGCGGAGTTAAGGCTGAGTTTAATGGGTTGTGACCGCTTTAATGACTTCTGCTCAATATGGCATCGTGCTCCACTAGCCGTGACTGAAGCTGTTAATCTGTGTGCATTCAGCAATGACCCATAAACACGTTAACCCCTTCAGCTCCCAGGTAACCACCGAGGGATCCACATATTTTCTAAAAGTTTAATTTTATACATATGTATATATATGAGACATTAGATATCAGCTCTCACCAAACACATGTAGAGTAAAGAGACATTTAAAGGAAATCAAAAATAAAAATTTAGGGCTTACGGTAATAGATTTTATGCTTATGAGATTTGTGAAAAGGCACATTAAATGTATCTTAAGTCCTTTAAATGTTTAGTCAATCGCCAATTCAAAGAGGAGATTTTCTCTGGCTGATCCACCCGTGGCTCCATCTTCACAAATTAATATTTTTAAAGCCAAACATTGTGTGAAATTAGATAGATCAGAGAGAAAGATAGATAGATAGATAGATAGATAGATAGATAGATAGATAAGATAGACAGATAATTTATTAATCCCGAAGGAAATTAAAGTCATCCAGAAGCTAATAACAACAAAACACCAGCAATAACAAAAACAACAAAAATAATGATGAAAGAAGCACAGAATATATAAAACAATAAAGATAATAAAACACAATATTTATTGTTACATCGAAGTGGATACCAAAGATTCTAAAGATACAAGAAATGTCAAGATTGATACTCAGGAAATGCGACTAAAATTAAATCTGTAAAACGGAGTCGCCTGAAGATGTTCCCATTAAGAGTGTTTAAGTTTGTTTGTTGAATATTTATTGGGGTTCTTACCGACAAAGCTCTGCTTCTCCGTGTCCCATAATGGAGCCGCACGCACACCGTTGGCGACCAGGGCAAAGAAAGCTTTTTTCACCTGTCAAACGGGTGGAAATGAAATCAGCTGAAACATTTCTTCACAACAAACCATTTTCCCACTTGTGCTGTGTGTGTGATGTGTTTAAGTCTGTCTGAACTCTTTGTCCTGTTGAACCCTTTCCATTTCTTCCCGATAAGAGTGCTTCAACCTTGACTTCAGTGGTTTCAATGGTTGAAAATCTACACATCAAAGAGCTCCGAGTTGAGCCAGGATTACAGTTTAACAGCTTCAGGACAATGTCACCATCACCATCTCACAGGAAAACGCTCCCAGGGAAAATTCTCCCACTGGCCTGACAAATTATCCCGGCCCGCAGGTCCCCGCCGACTCCAAAGACAAGAGGGGCGGGGTGGGCATGCTTCTCCTGACGAAACACATTGGCCTTATCACTCACACAAATGCTGCTGTGACTAACTGCTGCATCTCCAAGGACACCACGCACGCCGTGTGTGAGCGTGCAGATATGGAAGCTACCAACCTGGAGCGCCGTGTCGAACACAACCAGTTTGGAACTGGTGGGAACGATGTCGTAGCACTTGTGGGACTTCATAAAGCGCATGTAAATATCACTCTCGGGTTCAGCAGCTGCGAGGAGACGGCAGAGAAAACACATTAGAGGAAGGAGGAATCCTCGCAGGGAACAAACAACAACAAAACACTAAATAACGATTACAGCCGTGCAGCACTCAGGCCACTAACAGCTCCGCCTTACAGCCAAGGAAGCATCAGGAAGCAGAGGAAACAGAATATGGACGACAGTGTAGTACAGTTAGGAAATAAAACAAAAAATGCTATAAAACATTACATTCTAGAACAGGTGAGCCGAGACTTTGCTGCTTTAATAATCAGACAATTTACTTATTGTCTAACTGTAGGTTTTCGTCCTTTCTGACAATTTGAGAACAACCTTGGTGATGATAAATGTGCCCCATTTATCATCACAATGTGAGATTTATTTTAACGCCTAAATTATTCATCAACCCATTGATCAATAATAAAACAACCTGCCACACACATGCATACAGCAGCTTTAATCACCGTGATGAAATGGAAGTGGAAGGAAGCCCTGATGGGTCAGATTAAACGTCCGCTGCCTTGCGGATCCATGTCATCATTCAGTGCAATCAATAAGTCAGATGTTAATACGTGAATCAGAGATCTGAGGTGTTTAAATGGTTAAGGTGTCCGATGGCGGCGTGTTGAGGAGGGGAATCCCCCCGTTTCTGACTGAATAAAGCGCATGAATCGCCGCTTCGGCGGATTGCGCCGACGTGCGCTGCATACGGCGCACGGCGTGTTGATTATTGAAAGCTGACGTCATAATCCAGATTTTCACAGCGTCAGAGTTGTGATATCCACATAGTGCGGAGTCACCTTTACGCGTGGACAACTGGCGCGGAAGGCAACGCGAGTAAAAACAGAGCACACTTACCTTCATCGTCTAATTCAAGTTTCTCCAGCATTCCTTCGAAGGAGCCGTACACCTGAGAGAGGAAGAGGAGAGGGAAGTTTGCGGTGAAGAGCGCAGCAGATCGGCGCGGATAAACTTTGCTATAAATTGTGAGTGCACGGGGTGAATCCAACACACTGCGACCACATCGAGTGCAGCGGTGCGCAAGAGACCAAACTAACCAAACCAAAGTGGTGCGCCGCCGCCCGGCACTGGCTGGTTACGTAAAGCTCCTGCATGCGCGCTAAAACGGACATAGCTACGTGACAAAACCACAAGGAAGTTGAGCTGTGTGTCATTATTATTAGACCCCTCACACCCCCTCGAAAGCCGCAGTGGAACAGTCCTGATCTATTTGCTGCAGCAGGGGCGCACACACCAGGCAGCCAAACGGCTACCTCGCAGGCGTGCGTAAAAGGACCCCACCTGAGAAAACCAGGAAACTGGTTCTCACATCATCACCTCAACTATTCCATGCACAGCCCTGCAACATTACGCGTGTGTGTTTGTGTGTATATGTGTGTGAGTGGGGCAATGCAGGAAGCCCTGTGGTGTGTGCACGCACCCTACCACACACCGCTACGAGGGTGCTTCACCATATTAGGTAATCCTCTGTGTTGCCTAGCAGCAGCATCAAGCTGGGGACCCCTTGTCACATCCTCAGCATTGATTTTGCTCTCACAAAACCAAGTTGGTGACAAAGTTTAGCAAAAGCAACTCGAAAACCGCAGCAACAAAATAAAGTTTCATGCAAACTGTGTAGTTTTCACAAACCACGTGGCTCCCTGGATGAAAATGCAGAGTCATACTGATGTCTTTGCTTACTCCGAGCTGTTTCCTGCATACTGAATTTCCCTCAATTTGCAAGTATTCACAAGGACCCACTGCAGCACTGTGCAAAAAAAGCATCCTTCCATCTGCCAAACGGTCCCCAGTGTCGCGCCGCAATGGTGACACAGCGATTCTCCGGCCAAATGTACTCCGCACAGCCATAAATCTCCCTCCACTGCATCACAGTGGGGTACAAACACAATGCTTTGGCGTTACAGCAAACTCCAGCAGTGCAGGCAAACAATGAGTCGGCGTTAAAACACGATCTGGAAAAATCTGCAACTGCATGGGAGCCTTTTGTAAGAGGACAAAGTGACTGGACAACGAGGGAGAGAGGAGACAGACAGACAGACAGACAGACAGCAGGATGAGAGCCACTCAATCATGAGGACTTAGGTAATAATAAACAGTGTATAATTAAGTATTGATTTACCATCTCTGCCTACGATCCACAATCACTCACAGCAGACTCTCTGTATCCTGTCTACCCAGACACCTGCAGTCTCATCGTCCCTGAAACTACGGCTTCAGCAAATGTCAGATTTCCGGCCTTTGGATAAACTAACAAATGACTTAACCAGCAAAAATGAATTAAAAAAAACGTGGTCGTCTGCATATAACAATGTGTACTGGAGAGTGCAGGGTGATTCATTTTGTTAGGTTCCTAGCATAGATCTTTGCCTTTTTTGGCCGGGGACTAAAACCTACAATGATTTCACCGTGATGATCTTTGGGTATCTTCTTTACTCTGACACCTAATGTTGTTTGAGACATTCCAGTCCTGACATTATATTTATTTACACTTCCTGTTCAACCACCAACGCCCAGAGCACATAGACGCAAACACTGTATGTCCTGTTGACACACAGTGTTCAAGTGGCAGAGGAATCCAACACATTGATACCATAGATGAGTTCATAGACCAAAACCATACCAGGACTCTATTAACATTATTTTCAACATTGACACCCTGTGATCTATGGAGTACTAACATAAGAGAAAAACGAATTACTGGAATTCGGTGAATCCAACGTCTTAACAGCAGCTAACGACATAAAGTGTTGGTCGGTTCTTTCACTGTTACAGGAATTTCAAGAATTTGTATACGTATAGCCCCAGGAAAGTTCAGTAGAATCTTGTTTACTCCCTTTACTCCAACCCTTAGCACTGGCCTTCACACTTCTGATGTTGTGATGTGAAATCTCTCCGCTCTGTATACAACTAATGGAATATTACATATATATTCTGGTAATGCTGATAGATTTGATTCAGAATTCAAATCTGTGCAAACTTACAACGACTCACAAAATCTTAAAATGGGTGACATTCTTCTTTAACCTTTTAAACTTGGAGCTAAATGGCCAAGATCCCCAAAGGTACTAAATATATCAGGATGCATTCTGGAGAATCTGTTCAGGGGGTTCAGATGAATGAACTCACTTGTTGTGAGGTAGAGTAAGATGGCACAGAGCTTGAAAAGTGGATGGGGGGTTTAGCCGATGGAAGGCCGAGACGCTGGCCTGTGTCCGGAGGCGAGGAGACGGAGCGGGACCGGGAGAAAGAATGCAGCCGTTCAGGGCTGGGGCTGCTCTGCTGGGCCTCCTGGGTGAACACAGGCTGGCTGGATGCCTGGGTCGGGGTGGTGGGCAGGGAGGAAAGTCCGGAGGCTGTGGAGAAAAGGAAGGATGAGTGTCAATTGCGTGTTATCTCTTTGCTGAAACACAGTATGGACGGGCACCGCTGATTGGCTCGGTTGGCTACACTGAGGTGCCGTGTTGTGAAAGCTGCAGATTGAATCAAGGCTGTCAGGTGCTACAACAGAGGAGGAGAGCATATCTGATCCATTATGGACTGAGAGACAGGTGGAAACTGAGAAACAACGTATATGATACCCGACACACAGACGCAGCCCTGATACTGACAGACGAGACAGATCTGTAGTCTGTACTGAGACAGAGACGGCTGTTATAACAAAACGGAGTCAAACCATATTGGATACCAATGAGCAAGAGAGATAGGGCGATAGACATGCAAAGACAGAAGTAATCTGCTGTGTCAAATATTTGAATGGACCTTATTGGGGCAATGAAAGCCTGAAGGCAAATGAAAAAAGGCCATAAAAAAAAAAGAACCATGTCAGTGACCTAGTTTGGATGTAATTTCCCTGAAAATCATTAAATACTTAAAGTTCCTGCAGTGTGACTTTCAACGAGGCCTTAAGAACAAACTCTGCCATTATCAAACGAGAACAAAGGTACTTTATTCTGTATGGCCCAATACCTCACACACACACACACACACACACACACACACACACCGTCTCCAATGGATTTAAAGGCCATGAAGGAAACCGGGCCAGTCCCTAACCAGGGACAGGGAAAAACCTCAACATGTGAGGGGGAAAAGGCAGAAACGCTGGGATAGGAAACTCACATGTCCAAGTAAAGCTCAGTGAGTCTTAACAAAAGCAGACCACCTGTCTGTGAAGTCGGCCCTTCACCCACAGAGCCGGGCCGATGCCATCTGTCCCATGACAGCCCTCACATGCGCTGCAGCATCAGGCACTACGTCTGACACAGGGCGACATACGACACTCACGCTGCCCCGGCTCCACCCCGCGGACATATTTCAGAGGCCAGACAATGAGCGACATGGACGACGTGTGCCAAATGCTTCACATTATGCGGCTTTTACTATGCTGACTTTTATCTAGTCGACAGCCACACTGAATTGTGACTCTGCGTTCCAAATCTGGTACAAAATGATGAAGCAAATCCAAGAGTGTGCAAATATTGCACGGCTGGACTCAACCCAAAGCCTGGACCCACCGCTGTAAACTGTCATAAAAAATATGTGAACACACTCAGACTCTGGTCCTGTGTCGAGTCTCATCTTGAAAAGTTATACGTTCTCTACGTCTCTTCTTTTAACCGTATGCACCCCCTGAAATGCAGGTGGTGATGAGTTAAAGTTTCATTTCCATAAAAGAACTCGTAATATTCCTTGCTCTGTACTCACCCCTATCTCTGCCCTCTTTAGTGCGCCTCGCTTCCGCCGAGTAGCCTTCTTATTTTAGCCA
Source organism: Brotula barbata (assembly GCA_900303265.1). Taxonomy (NCBI): domain Eukaryota; kingdom Metazoa; phylum Chordata; class Actinopteri; order Ophidiiformes; family Ophidiidae; genus Brotula; species Brotula barbata. The sequence goes on from OMNV01008734.1 coordinate 15,611, forward strand.
CGCTGCTGTGGCACATTCCACAGGCGGAGATAACAGTGTGGCTGGGAGCTCTCTCCTCAGCCTGGTAAATGGGGAGGCGGGGGTGGGGGTGCTGGACGCCAACCAGGAAAAGGAAGTGTATGCCCTGTTTTAAGTCTGTCCAGCTTAATTTAATCACAAAGTTCCAAGAGGATTCTGTATCACGGCGCACGTAGCAGCAGAGTGCTAACTCATCACTGTATGCAGCCGGTAAGCTGAGTAAACTGGCCGTTGTTATAATTTTATTACTTCTGCCACAGAGGTCAATGTTTTCATCAGGGTTTGTCAGCAGGGTGGCAGTGAGACCTTACAGACACTGTAGGTGGGACAAAAGCCAAATTAAATCAATTAGTATTGATTTGATTTGGAATTTGTCACCGTGTGTGGATATTTATTTACTTCATTCTTGAAATCTCTCCTTTTTTTTCCAAACAGAGGACCTCATACTGGTCGTTTATTTATGGGAGCACTGTGAAACCTAGAAAACAACGAGAGAGCAGCGAGGACGACACATTAAAAATATGTTTGCCGTATTCTATTCAGTTGAGGATACAGGTATCGGCCAAAAATCAGAGGACTTTCTGATCTCAGGAGGCCGTGTTGGCAAAATAAAAGATTATAGAAAATAAAATTAATAAACCTGATCAAAATATTTTATTTTGGGGACAAGGTTCATTAATCCAAGTTTAAAATGACTCAAACTGCCTGATGATGTCGTCTAAATGCTGAATCACCATCGGCTGCAAACACTGAAATGAACACGTCATCAGGCTGTTGCACCGAAGTGTAAACATAAATAAAATGGCAACTGTGTGTATGTTGCGTCGTCTCAGGAGTTGTAATGTAATGCAATGCAGCGTTAATGCCACAGCCATAAAAGCAGATCTCGGCCGTCCGGATGACCTCTGAGGACGCCGCAGGGGAGCCTGGCTAAAAGCTGAGATGACTCTGGGAGCAACGTGAGCTTCCATAGTGAGGTCACTGCGGGCCCGGCGGGCTCTCCTGCAGCAGCCATCTCCGGCTCGGCCCTGTAATATGATGAATGGCAACTGTGAATGGCCGGGCTTGTATTTGTGTGTGCTGGTTGGAGCTGGTGCTGATAGTGAGCCTGGGGGGTCTGACCTGGAGCGACCCCTGTTAGCAACAAGGCTTTCAAACACCACTTAGTTAACTTGTTATTTTACCTTTAACTTTCTAACTACAGTATTGTTTGGATAAGGGCGTGTTCTGTTATTCTGCTTTTATTCTCCTTCTTTCCTCCTCCTTATATTCAAAAAAATTCTAGTTTCTCAAACATCTTCTTTTATCTGCTGGATAGAGCTGAGTCAGGGATTTGATTAGTCATTTTAATATGTTTATGATTTCAGAAATCACTTTGAGTAGCCCAGTGTCTAAATATAGTGCTCTATATATAATATTGATTTACCCCGTGTAGGATCTATAAAGTCGGCCTTATCTCATCTGGCGTTAATTTATGACCATTTATGACCACAGAACCGACAGTTTATGGATCTTATAATATTCCATCACAGTACTCAAGCTTCAAATTTCAGTTAGATATAGAGTCAAAATACTGCAATGACTTTTCTCAACTGAAATCACGACTAATTTAAAATTATTTATCTCCAGTTCTTATTTACAGCCATTTTAATCTTCAACTCCTCTGACACGAACACCTGACTGTTTGCTATTTCAGTGTTTTCATTAAAAAAAGGTGACGCCATGCTGAAAGGGGGCCGCGCTGCCTCTAACTGGTTCCTAAGAGAATGTCTCACACAGTTGGTAGTTTATTAAAGGCTGGACTGACCTGTATGAAGGAACATCACAGGAGCACGCTGTGGATCACAGGACCCATGTTCAGGCTGGGGTGTCAGAATGTAATACATTACACGGTGTCTTTATGATAAACGCTCCCATCCGACGCAGCCACATATGGACTTCAGTCATTATGACGGGACCCTGACCCTCCACCCAGGTCAAATTGGCTCTAAATCAGGAGCTGTGAAGTTCACGATGAAGTGCCACTTGAAGGGCTCACAATGTGGCCCAGTGCTTCACTCGTCAAACCTTCAGCAACAACATTAACACCGCGGTAAGAGAGTCCTTGCGATTTGTTCACATTTCAATCACAAATAAGCTGGACTTGATTAAAACCTGAGGGAATGTTAAGACAAAATAAATAATAATTTGACTGAGACAATTCCTGCCTGTTTTAATAAAAGTTTTAAAAGATTTTCAAAATAGAGCAGCGACTCCAAAGGGACTCAAAGATGTGGGACAGAAATAATGACATTTTACAGACACAATGTCAGGCTGTGTGGCTATAAATGACATTACTATAACAGGAGCGCTGCAAAATCAAGTCCAATTAGAATATAAGATTTATTTTGTTGCATTACGTGTCTATAATAAGTTTCTAAGTTTATAATGATAGAAAATAATGGAGCTTGTTATATTAATGAAGTATGATACATGCGACAACGTGCTGGATTTGCAGTTACTAGGGATGCATCTGCCAAATGAATTTAAGAAGATAGTGACAGCTCATCGACCCAAGCTTTTCCACTCTGTGTGGATGAATTACATGCATTTTTGAAACTAGAGATGCACCACATAAGCATCTATAAATGTTATGGTGTACGACAGGAAACACGCCCAGCATCCATTTATATGTTATGTCTATAACGTGTGTGTGTGTGTATGGGTTTCTGGAGGCGTAAAATGCAACTAGCGCAGCAGTGAAAGGACAAAAAGAGGATAATCAAATGTTACCAGGCAGACATGATGTCTCAGACTGATGCCTCCCTCCTAGCCCATCTTGCTCCTTTCGTTTCTTGCTCCTTCTCAGGCTGCCAAACCTCTTCATGGAACACAGCTGGTTGTAGGTTCAAAACCAAACTCGACCATGACCATCCACATCACAACACAGGCACGGCCATGGCTCTCATTAGCCAGACGATCAAAGTGTTGAAGTACCAAAAGTTGATAATTTGAGCGAGTATATCCTGCTTGATCCAGAGAGAGAGAGAGAGAGAGAGAGAGAGAGACTAGACGAAGTCTGTCTCTGGTCAAAAGATGGTCCTGTTTACAGAAATTAGGAGACCGGTCCTCTTCAGACAGTGGACAACTGTCTGTTCCAAGCTGTGCTTCGTTAGTTCAGGTTGTTCTTCAGCAGTAAGTCATCAGTAATCACTAAGTTTGCATATTGAGGCAAAACAGTCCTCCTGGGCTGCAGAGCAGAGAATCAGCAGGAAGCAGAGCACAAAGGCGTGATGTCTGAGTCAGGTTGTACATGAACACGTGACGAGTGCGAGAGCTGTAAATTCCACACAAGCTACCAAAAAGATTCGTCTCACAAGTGATGGGAGTAACAAGAGTGAACACGGTGCCTTCCCCCCTCTCTGTGGTGTTAGTGCTGTGAATTGTCAGGTGCAGCAGTGGGTGGCGACTCTTTAAGATAGCACGCGTGTCAGCCACTGTAAAAGGAGGCCAGACTTCAAGAACACACCACTGATTGGCTCAGGCTCCATGTGACTCCACCCCGTCTTTCTCACTCCTTCCCCCACAGAGTAAATTCAGCACAGGCACATCTGTCGCACTCTGTCTTCACACAGTATGGGATGGCACCGCATAAGTGTTTCCTGCAATCAATTCTCTCAAATGCAAATTCCTCATGAATCTTTCACAGAGAGATGAGGAGTGAGGACAGGAGCATCGTGGCTTAGATGTGGAAGCACTGCAATTTGTGAAGTCATTGTCTGTAACGTAGGGAGGCTGACCTTTAAGAGTGCTGGAGCCAGCCCTCGTCAGATGACAGTAGGGGAGGACATCCCATGTTCAGTCAGCTGATCAGAAAGCTTCCATTCAGTAATGAAAGCCCCCGTTTCCAAGTAGCGTGTCACATTAGCCACCGCCTTAGCGGTATAGATCTCCAGGTTATGCAACCGCTCTACTCAGCCCAGTGGGCCAATGTGTGATCTGAGTAAGGGGTTGATATGTCTACAATGCGATCAGTCACCTCTAATACCCTGTAGTGTTAGTTGTAATCCAAGTTTCATTATTCTAGTACAAATGTGAGATGTCCATGTAAGCTATAAAAACACACATTTTCAGAGAATTTGTTCTGGCCAAAGAGCTCAGCTGTATTTTGGGATTTTCCAACCTGCTCAGTTCCTCTATTTACTGACAACACGTAGTGGCAACAGAGGGGGGAGAAACAGGGAGGTGGGGGACGAGTGAGGAGTTTCTTACACTCAGGTCACTTCCAGATAAGGCTATGAGAGCGCAGCAGTTGTATACGACAGTGAGAGACTGACAATGTCCAGGCGATGGGAAAATGCACATTTAGATCAGCCAGGAATGAGAAGGCATTCTGATCATATTTATAACAAATATGGATATGGGTGAATCAGAGAAAACACTGCCACCCATTGAATGATATGCAAAGTGTAGAGCATTCAGGTGTTTGGAAACACAGTCGATCTCTGCCCACAGGTCAGTCCTCTCTAAAACTCATAACATGGTATCATTTCTTCAAAATAAAAAAGGTAAATGTGACAGCTTCTTCTAAAATGATGTCCTTGTTACACGGAATGGGACTCTAATGAAGACATGACTGAGGGGGAGCGTCTACGAACAAGACCAGGTCTTTAGCACACCCTTGTGGCCAGCAGTGGTAGCACGTAAAAACTGCACACACAAAAAAAGAGAAATTGATGTTCCAAGTTTCTCTTTGATATAGCCAGTGTTGACTAAAGTACTTCAAAGTTATACTTGAGTAAAAACACATATATCTCACTTACAAATGACTTAGTTATAAGTAAAACTTATAAAACTCAGAAAACTTATTTGAGTAAAAGTAATCCAGCTGCTACTGTTAATTTTACTCCAGTATGAATGAATTATTTTTGCAATAGATAGTGTAATTAAGTAAGAAAACTAAATAATTTATGGTTCTGTTTTCAGTCTTGTGTCTCCCAATCTGCATATTGAAAACATCTTCTATTGTAGAATTCATTTTATAACCAGTAACAAACCTGTTTGGACTGAAGTAATGGAGTAAAAGTACCATTTGTCCATCAAATATGTAGTCTAGTAAAAGTCTCCTAAAAACATACTAAAGAACTGTTGAGAACTATTTTTACTTTGTTACTTTATATGACAGGATATATCATAGGAAGTGAATATACGAATGGAAACACGAGATGTAAATTTGTATGGACGTAAGAACTTCATAATAGGTGAAAAGATGGTCTTGTTTTGCAAGGAAAACAATACAAACTAATTGGCAGGTGCTGCACGTCCTCACTTGGCTTCAAAACAGAGGAGTACTGGCTCAACATACATTAAAGAAAAAGTCAGAGTGCCAGGTTGGTCTGAAGTGCCCTCAGACCGCAGTAATCCCAGACGGCTGCTATGAGCCGACGTGTTTTGCTGTGTTTTAGCTTTGGTTTCCATCAATAATAATCTCCAGGGGAAACTGAGCGCGTTGACTTTTGAGGTCTGGCCCAATCTGGGCTATTCCACCAGCTCGTGCCAAGCTGACCCTCAGTGAGGAAACAGAGAAGAATGATTATTAGCGTGCCAAGTAATATGACTCATATTTCTGCTTTTGATCCCTCTTCCAGGACTTCAGGACTCTTTCCATGCTAAACAGGCTGATTACTGTTACATAATAACGAGCTCTCCAAATACGAGCACACTGTTGTTCTGTTCTGTTCTCTCTTAAGAACACCCGTCTTGTTTTCAAAAATATATTTCCACTAGACCTGATTAGTCTCATTTCCTTGTGCATGCCACTACCATACTACTATTACTACTACTATCGCCACTACTACTACTACAACTACTTTTTCATGGTTTCCTGGAGAACGTGTTATGGCTGCACTCCTGTCTCAGAGGAACCAAAACAGAGACTTAACTGGACAAACAGGCCTTGAGGAGCTCAACAAACACCTTTGTCCTTCCCTCTTCATTATCTGCGTGACAAGGTTTGAGATTTTGCGAGTATTCGAGCGTCGCAAAGCAAAGCAACGAATTTTTTCCCCCTTTTTGAAACTTGAATTTTTGAGATATTCTTGTCAGAAGACAAACGTGACTGAAAAAAATGCTGTTCTGTCACATCCATCACGTACAAGCAAGATCTGGACTGAAAATCAGACTTCGTGGTTTTCTGGCTTTCAATCAGCAACACAAGAGGAAACCCAAAGCTCGCCTTATTTCTTATTTCCTGTGTCTAATTTCTTGCATTTCTTTTCTAAGATTACTACTGCACAAAATAAAATCCGTCATCGATTGGGGTTTTCATCTGAAGAATGTGAGTGAGCGTGAAGTTTACGATTTGGACATTTTTTGTAAGAGATGTTTGATGTTCACTTATCAGATTTGTTTGTATAGCGCCTTGCTCAAACTTGGGCTTTCTTTTCAGATCAGCAGCATTAACTTGCATACAGCAACACAGACAACAACAACAACAATCATCATTTAACACTGCACAGAGACAACAGGACAGAGTCCTATACCAATAGCAACAGAACAAGACAAAGCAGCACAGATTAAGGAAAGATCAGAAACAGGTCGAGGCAAAGGCCAGATTAGAAGCAGCAGACGAAGACAAAGCAACACAGGCAATAAAAACACAGTCCACCACATACGTTCAGCTTTAATTCTACCGTGTGTGGCCTTGGTCTTTGCACTGTTGAAGTAACAGCATTGGCATCCATAAGGGTCCATTCACAGGACCATGTATGTGTCAAGTGAACACCAAATATCTCCACAATGCTGCAACTTGCAACAAAGAAGACCAAAAAGTCGCTGACGAAAAACAGACTAACGATCAGTCTATGATGAGTCATGGGACTCACCTTTGCGGCTTCTGGAGAACATTTTGATGTTGGAAGGTGTGGAGATGGACGATGAACGGAAGATCCCAGTGAGGTTGAGTCTGTGGGGAGATTTGGGTGATGAGCTGTGCTGTGAGGGATAAGGGAAGATGGTTTTCAACGAGCTGGTCTTTATAGGGGCCGAAACGGGACCAGGGGACAGGGTGACACCGGGAGGGCTCTTCGCAAACATGGCTTTGCCGGGGCTGGCTGATCGGATGCGACGATCTCCCTGAGGAAAAGGAACAGCATGTGTCACTGCATGTTTTATGTGCGGTGTGTTCCTGTAGTATTAGTATAGGAAAAAAACACACACAGAACTTTACAAGCTCCAAAACAAAGGGCCAAGCAGAACGAGCAGCCAGACAATCATTGTGAAATGACGGCCACTGGTTGCTCTGTTTATGAGAGCATGTGATTTCACTTCTCCTTTTTGCAGCGTTCACTTCAAGTGGTTTTATAACTTTAATGCACCTCATGAAAACAACACAGGTGTGTGGAACAAGTCCACAACCCAGAGGAGGAGGACAGGAATACACACAAAGTATGGGGGGACCTAAATGACATAAACAAATAAGAAGCTCCCTATGACCTCGCCTGTTTAGATTTTGGAGATTAAATGTGACTCATTTTCTCTCCCTTTCCTTTCTCTTTTTAAGTTGTATTAGGAAGGTTTAATGACTCCAATATGAGTTCAGGTCAGTACTCCAGGGAGTCAGGTGAGCCAATCAATGACAGCAAATATTTCTTCTAACAAATAAGTGACATGGTTTGCCGTTGCTACATTTGCAATGCGTGTCTTAATTAATACCATCACAAAACATCTACTGTCAAATAAACACAGATGAACAGTGGACCCAGTTTCCCTCTAACCAGGATTTCTCCTTGCACGGCTCCTTATCAAACTTCAGTACTTCCACGGTTAAACATTACTGACAATATTCTTCCCTATTACAGCCAGCGCTCTAATAAAGAAGTCTGCCACGCTGACAAACCCCTCTTTATGGATGAATTTACACCAAAACAAAACACAGACACAGAAGCCAATCAAGCTGGAGACACACATCCTCCTCCCACGGCAGAGCAGAGCCTACCAACAGCAGACCTTTCACCAACTGAGCGAAGAATTAGGACACACGCAAACACTGATCTTTAGCATTCAGACGTTTGTGTGTACAGAAAACACCGTAAAATGTAACAGGAGTGTTTTGGCAACAACATTTAATAACCACTCGCTGCTCTAAGGGGTGAAAGGTGGAGATAGGAACGACAGTTACAGCTGATAGATTTTTGTCAAGTTAAAATGAGCAGGAATGCTTATTCTCATTTCTCTTTCACAAATTCCACATTCTCCTCTGACACATTTCTTTTCAGCCAATCCTGTGACAAATCCGATGTGGCGAGCGAACACACCCATCTGCTCTGTTTGCCAACAATCTCTCGCTCTCATTGTGCAAGAGCTTGTAAAGGCAAGCGAACCAGCTCAGAAGGTTTGGTCTGCTTATAAACAAGCTCTTCATCACGTGTGACCGACCACATCTCGCATCTGAAACACGTACGTATGTGTGTGCGTTTTGGTCGATTCGAGTTAACGATCTGTTACTTTTCATATGAATTAAAGCAGACAGCAAGAAGTGGATGCTGTTTTAGAAAAATCAATTTCCTGTATGTGATCCCACCGTGCCTGTGGGCGTAGTGTTACTGTAAGCCAAGGAAGGTTCGCAGAATAGGAAAGACGGCCGCATGGAATTTATTGCTCTCCCAAAATCCAGGCAAAATGTGTCCAAACCCAGCTGGTGCCAAATCAACAAATAAAAAAATACAGAAAACAAACAAATGAAAACAGATGACATGTAAAAGGATTAAAAATGAAAATATTTACCGTCTGAGAGCCAGGGGTGGTCGAGCCACTGGTTTCCACCTGCACGAACTTGAACGCATTGAAGTCCTGCATCAGGGACAGCGAGAAAAGCTCTTGATTACGGCTTGACATCCAGGAAATGCAGCAGGAAAACAAAATGGCATGTCATAACAGGTAACATACCTTCTCTTTTGGATTGAACCTCTTTCTGACATATTTGCAGGCTAAATGAACACCATAGTGGTTCAAAATGAAATGAAAATTGGTACAAATTAGTATCTGCCCGTTTTTGGGCAAAGACGGCTGCACGTCACATTTTCCCCAAACATACCCATTTCCCATAGGTATCCGTGAAAATCCCTGTGCCAGGATGATTCATGTTGTCATATCAGTTTCCCCACAGGCTGTGAGTTTGTTCATCGGATGCTCTGAAATCTGACACTCATGAGACAAGATAACGTCTGATGAGATAATAAATCCAAGCTATGCAACACCACATAAATACACCGTGGAGGCTCAAATGAAATAATGCATCCTCATAAATAATCAATCAAAATAAATCTTCCTATCTTAAGAGGACAGGATGCAGAGATGGGATGGATGAGCATAGCATAGCAGATGCATTGCATAGACAGTAGTGGGACAGGGTAGAGTGGTGATCCTTGACTTTTTCAAAATAATAAGGTTTTTTGGATTGTTGATCTGGCAAAAAAAAACAGCATTTGTACGATTTTGTGAGATAATCAGAAATTTTACATTATGAGCTACGACAACCAGGCCTGTCCTATTTTCACAAAATGTAACAGAAAAGAGCCAACGTGGATACAATCTGGTTCAGACAAGTCTGAATTTGGTCCAGGAGGGAAAGAAACCCAGAATTCTAGAGGCAAAAGTCAAGAGGGATGAATGGACGCAATCATGACAGCGGCCCAGAGACGGAAATGAAATGAAACAATCAAAGGCTGTGAGCAGAGCGAACATAATGAAGCATGACTCAGTGGTTTGGAGCAGGTTGATCCGTCCGCAATGGTTGCTTTGTATGTTGTCACTTTGCTTTCCTTCAAAATGTTTAGACGAGCATATCTGTGGTCGAAACTGGAGAGAAATTCCACACAAAAACCTTGAGGCACGAAATATTTTACTAAGTCATTTTAACAACAACGGTAAAAAAAACCCAACACATTCCTCACATGCTGTGTATTCTTTGATAGACTGTGTTGGACCGAAGTCATATTTGAGTTTGTAGGATGAGCAGCAAAACGGGAGCAGCATGGCTCAAACTTTCAATCTGTGAAAATGGATGCAGGTGGGAAGTCACAAACGTGTGACCGAGCATCCGAAAGGACAATGTTTTGTATTGTATCCTCATATTTTATGGTATATTGTATCACACGTTTTATTTGTGGTTATGTAATATCCTCTAATCATTCTACATACTCCAGAGTGACTCGTTTCATAGAGAGTGGGGACACAATGTTGTGCTCCATAGCTAATAAGCTACCAAGCTATTTCCTATTATGAAAAATGTCAAATCCCCTCATGTTATACAACTGACAGAGCAGTAAAATGTACATAGATGCCATACTAGGATGGGAGCACAAATTGTCAGTATAAATTGAACTCTATGGACGTTTGGGGCTGATGTGTCTTAAATTTGTCTGCACCAGCTGGATGGGCAGAGGACTAATTTAGGTGGGGCACCGCGCACCGCGCACCCCGCCCCCTCATGGTCACGCCTGTTATAGGTGCAAAAATTGCAGAGAAAAAAAGCAGCATTTCGTGTAGACATCGTCATGATAGAATATAGAAATACATTTTTTTTTCCACGTATTCAACAGTTTCTGAAGCTTTTTGAGCATAAAATTAGTTTAAGGACACAAAAAATATAGTTTAGCGTCTACTAATTGTGATATAATGACGGTTTTTAAAACACGCATACACAATTATTGACGTCATTACCAAAGAGGAAGACTTAACGAAAATGGCTAACAACAAAAAATGGTGATAATGAGAGTTTGGAGTGTGTTTTCTGAGAAATAAACACGTGTAAGAGACAAGACACCGAGTTAGCGTCACAACAATCACGGTAAGAAGCTAAACAAACACGCGGTGATACTTCACAGACTCACGGGCATGTTAATCCGCAGACTTCTCTTCTTCTTCGCTCCTTTTTTGGAGCTTTCTTTGCTGGATTCCATCACCGTGCTTCCCATTTTTTTCTCCCAAAAACTAAAAGTGTTTTGCGCTGCAGCAGCTCGCTTCACTTCAGCTGAGTCTCCACCAGGAAGTGGGTTGAGCTGTCATAGAGGCTCGGCAGTGCACGCGCTTCATAGACGCTGTGTTTACAGGTGTCACGGAGCCTTTTGATACCCGGATAAGTGTGTGCCCCGCCGACATGGGAGCCCCAACTGCGCCTGAAAAAAATGCGATGACTAATTAAAGAAATTAACATTTGCTTATTTTTTAAGCATGTGTTAATTTCCGTCAAGTATAGTTTTTCAACTAAGTAGATTAAATATTGGAATGACTTACGTACAACATTCGGAATCAATGGGTACAATTTTGAGGGAGATGAAGTAAATGAGTAGGTATACATTTACTTCGTATCCTTTCACTCTAACGTAATTAGATCAACAATTTGCAATAAAGTATTTCAAATTATACTGTTTATTTATTTATGTATTTCTTTTCCCACTCATTGGTTTCACTTTGACACAATGCTTGTTAAGAAACCTTTTGTTTTCATGGACCGTGCCAAGAAAGAAAGAGGCAAATACGACGACAGACGGGCATGATTTTATGAGGGATGAACATTTTCTCATAACACCTGTGTCATCACCGATGTACTCAACTTCACCAACAGAGGTCAGTGTTTCTTAAACGCTGAGGTAAACTCAATGGGCCTGTCGTCATAAAGAAAAACTCAAGTAAAACCCAAAGACCCGAGCCCCTGATTAAATCGTCATGGGTTTATGTGATCATAAGAGTTGATTATTTAGAAAGATCCAACCCAGGGGTGCTGCAGACATTAACTTAAAAACCTGATCTACATATCTGAACCACCTTGGTCAACATGCTGTATAACTTTTACATCCGTTTCATCCTCCTTCTCTTGGTTGTCCAGTAATTCATCCACCGGAAGGTTAAGATTATGATAGACTTATTCATTCATGAAATACGGCGCATATCGTAGAATGAGCCAGAACCACTCAAATTTGGCTGAAAACTTTGGTAGAAACAATATTTTTCCGCTTGGACCACAAATTACATTTTATCTGGATGGTCAAGACCACAATTTTCAAAAACATGGTGAAATTTGTTTTCTGATAAATGTGCAATACATGGACAAACATGGACATTAACCTTTGACAGTCAAGCTGAAGGAAGTGCAGATGCCTTGATGGGCTACTCTAGATAACATACTGTGGACACACACCAGGCTAAGATGTAAAATAGTTTATTCTTGTAAATGTTTCTAAATTCAATTCCACAAACTTCAAACCTCATACTCTGTACACTTCAAAAGGCATTTTTTTTCCAAAAAAAAAAAAAATCTGACTACTTTACAGGACCAAGAAAATGTAGCACAAACACACTGGCAGGATGATGTAATATCATACAAGAGAAGAAAAATATCCAAGAACAATTTCGTTACAACCATTCATTGAGAAAATATATACAATTGAGTCTCCGGAAAGTTAAAAAAATACATGCCATATACATTACAAGTTCTAAGACTGTCTCCAAAATTTTACAGTCGACTTGAAATTGTGCACGCAAAACTCTTCCATTTCTAAGCATGTGACCTGTGAAGTGTCAGTATAAGAAATATTTCTGATTCAGGAGAATGCCAACTCTGTCCAAAAGGTACAACAACCTACTAATCCGAGTGAGATTCACTCCGCGGCTCTTTCCGTCACACACCCTTTCGTCTAATATCTTTAGACATATCTACTTGTAAAGGCAAAGTCAAAACAAAATCAGGTAAATACAGGATGGTGTTCCTATTCCTATTTGTGTTAAAAAGTTAAAAAGTTCTTTTTGGGCTTCAAAACCTAATTCACAGTTCTTTAAAATCAAACCTGATTAACAGCAAACAGATCAGAGTGACCTCTTATTTTCTGAAGAGCTCTTTTTGATTCTGTAACTGATAACTCATATTACCACGTTAGTCAACAAAAATATTTCTTTTCTGAGTGGTCAAAGTATGTGTAAGTCACAAAACACTACGCTACAATACCTTACTTTTAATACAACAAAATACTTTGTGAATTATTGTAGTTATATTACAAATTCTGTACAAAATAATCATAATATATACTCTCAAACGGAAATAATGTCCATCTTAAATAAATTTCAACAACAAACAGAACAAAAACAATTTAAAAACACCCAAACATCAAGAAGGTTAAGGTAGTATTTGGTCGGTTATTCCTATAGTTTTCTTTATGTACATTTATACAAAAGTAACAGCATGTCTTCTTCAATCTTCAAAAACAATAGCAATCTAGCCTTCCTTAACTCAATCTCATCAGTTTGAGAATAAAATTCATTCACTCAGTAATAAATACAAAAAACCTCTCGAATTCCACACAAATCACATGACAGAGACCTATGATAAAACTGACTCATGGAATCAAGTATCTTAAAAGTTTTCGTGTGAGTGTGTTTTTTAATTTTTTTTTTTTTAGTGCAAGTTAATATTCCCTTCGCGGTTTTCATTGCTGTACATTCCTCATTCAGTGATGTCTACATTTAGTCATACGGTATACATTTACGGTATGAAACGAAGGGCCTGCCCTTAGTAAGCAATAAGGCCGCACCCCACACAGTGCTCACTCACTCGCTGGTGGATTCTGCGTCCCATGTAAACCAAACAAACACACAGACACATACAGATTAGACGGAGGCGGCTAATTAACCGGAGCCTCTCACATATGGCACAAGTCACATCCTGCTACTGCGGTACGTTTCCAGTCCTCCAGCCGTTTCTTTTTTTTCTCAGAGATGTCGACAAAACGAAACGGAACTTAATTCGGCTCTCCGAGGGTCCAGGCCTTCTTCTTCTGCTCATTCATAAAAAAACAAGTCTGTGTGAAGCAGTTCTCTCTGTGCAGAGATAGGAACACCACGTCCACACTCTATAGGGAGGAATGCGTTTGTTGTTTCCATTTTGCTCAGTTGATCCACTTCCTGCATTCAGGAGCTCCACAGTGGCACGCGATCTTGTGCTGACCCTCCGCAGTGTCAAACTGGTAGTCAAAGCACAGCTAGGAAAGAAAAAAAAAGACGCGTCTGAGCATCGTATTCAACACAAATATTGGAACAAGTCAACGGCTAACATCCAGTTTCCACGACAGTGTGGAATCGTCCTGAGATGCCGCCTGTTTCATATTCCATTACACTCCGCCGTGACCCACCAGTTTTTTTGGGCCTAATGTAGTGAAGCACCGACAGGTTCACAAATTACACCACCCAGTAAACGGCTGAGCCTCAGAACTGGATTACAGAGGACGTCAAGGCGCTCATTGCCAACATGTACGAGTCTTCCATCATGCATACATATGAGGTTCAGAATTTCACTTTATTTGTCATCTCGGATGAACATATGATGATGTTCGAAAAATAACTCACCTCCTCTCCTTTTTCAACCCTGCGAATGCAGCTGATGATGATTTTGTAACCCCGTTCAAACGTTACCACCTCAGCGACACAGTTTGGTGCACAAGAGTGGTTGATATACCTTTAGAAGAAAACAAGAGATGAGACAGAATATTTACAAACAGGTATGACCATGTAGATGTTGGCCAAATGGAAGTTAACTTTCTCTCCCCGTCACTTTTGTTTGACTTCTTTAAACTTTACTGACATTCTTCCTCCTCTTTATGTGCTGCTCGTGTTTTTGTTCTTTACTTTTACTGTAATTTTCCCTTTCTGTTGCCCTTTCCTTCCTTTCCTCCATCTATCCTCTTCACCTCCTTCCTCTTATTTTTTTCCTTTCCATTTTATCTGTAGGAAGGTCAAACGCCTGAATGTGGTAAAAATGTTTTTATTCCGGTGTGAATGAATAGGCGGTTATTTTTTGCTCTATATTCTTGGTGTTCAGGTTTTATGAGAGCACTTTTATTATAGATCCGATTTCCTTCCAGCTGTTGCTCCAAATAAAAAGCTTTCTAAAATGTGAATCTGTGCATTGTGGATGGATTGAATGTCTTAATATGGATTAGGAATGAAAATTAATTTATTAAAAGATCACAACATTCAGAATAAGAACACTAAGACATTTGAAGATTCAATTGATGAATGAAGATTCTCGTTCTTTGTTTACGAAAATGTGAGAACAACCCATAATGCCTCTTTACCTTGCGAGCCCTCCAGTTCGGGTGGCATCAACAATGTGTTCGCTGTCAATACGGAACATGAACACTGCTCGGTTCTGTGAGGAAAGATTACCGCTGTTACTTTTGGGAAAAATTCACACATAAGCCAAAGGACATTAAAAACAGCCCCATACCTGAGACCTATAGGTCTTTTCCTTCCTGATGGCGACCTCATTTCGGAGGATGGTTCCATTGTATTCAATCATCATAGTTTGTTTTTCAATGTCTCTGGCAGCAAACAGTCCCAGACCCTGCGAGCAAATCACACAAGTAGCTTTTTATTCTGTTCACTGGAAACAAAGGGTGATAAAATAAAATTTCATCAAATTGATTAATATGTACATTTGCTTTTTCCCTCTGTTTAAATTGTCTTTCTTAAAAAGTGCTATACAAACGTTGCTTTTCCCCCAAATTTCAGTTTTAGTAGTAGTTAGTAGTAGTAGTTTTATTTCTTACCTGGATGCGAGAGCGGCCCAGATAGACGTTGGCTCTCCACTCACTCTTCATCCAGCGGTACTGAGAGGATCTGGGGTGCACTACTGGAGGCTTGGTGTGGGGGGCGCCACCTTCTCCTTGGGCTACATTCTGGTTAGACCTGGCACTGCTGCTGGATACAACCTGTGGCTGTGGCCTTGAGGTCGAGGGGATAAGACGTTATAATGAGTGCTGCCTTGAAAGAGACTATGCTGTTAATCTATTCATTTATCTATTAATAATTAACAACAATCACTATAACTGTGTCTGCTGCAACCAAAGTTACCTGATCACCAGCGAAGCAGAGGTTGTGCTGGTTCTCGGCTGGGCACGGGCGCTGCCAGCTGGGTTAAACACAAGAGGCAACTCCACCAGTGGGTTGCGTCCGTAACGGAATGAGTATCTTTCACAGGCCTCCACCCCAGGGAGCTGGAACAGAAGGAGTGAAAAGGGTTGATCTCCTTCAGCCAGGATGGAATCCACAGTGAGCTGCCGTTGGGTTGAACGTGAAATTTGGATACAAACCGATTCGGTGATCTTGGCAACGGCAGAAACTGTGAGCCCAAACAGGTCCTCTCCTTTCAGGTACACAGGGAAGAGTTTCAGAGTGCCAGATTCAGTTCTTTTCTCAGCAACAGGACCCAGGACCTTATCCCACACTCCTATAAAAGGAACACAGACTCAACATGGTTAGAAACTTAACACAGACATGTAGGGAAGACAAAATATCCATAACAAGGGGACCACAGAGATGGGGACGGGCTGAGATGAAATCTTATTCTTACCATTTAATCACTAATAGGAAAGAAAAACCATTTTGAATTCTATACACAACTAAAAAAAAAATACAACATAAAAACAATTAAAATATTTAAACTGCTTCTGGTTGTTACAGACCACCTGCAATACATCCAACAGACCACCAGGAGGCCACAGACCACTCGTTGAGAAAAACCCTGTTTATAAAAATCAAATGGGCACACCTTTAGCAGAGGAGTCAGTCAGAACCAGGTCCTGGTAGCCCTGTTCGATAACTCTGATGGTAAACTCTGGCTGCTTCTCTCTGTCCTCCACAGAACAGACGTAGCGGCAACGCCGGTTTCCATGGCGCATGCTCCAGTAAATGCGGCAAGCCTCGTAGCCGACTGGAAAGATGGCTGTGGAAGAATGGAAGGCAGCCATTTGCTGCGGGGTTAGCTGTCCGATGGCATGCAGCACCAGGCTGCCCACGCGGAAGGTGTAGCCGAGCTCAGGCTGCTGGACTGCAGTGGCAATCTGACGCACTTCGTCCCTTTGAACGTAGACCCGTCGGAAGACTGCGAAGCAACGCAGCTCGTGTTCCAGCGCCTGTCCAGCGGTGCCCCTGGGCCTGTGGGCGTGACATAGCATGGTCTTGTCCTTGAAAAAGGTGCACTGAGCTTGCAGAGCGCAGGTGAAGTGGTAGACGTTGGTACAGCGAAGGCGGTGGCAGCCACTGGTGGCGCCGGTCTGATGGCAGTAGGCGCAGCGAATCGTTTGGCCACGACGCAGTGCCAGGTCCACATTGATGAGGGCGCCGGCCTGCGTCTCGTACACCTCCGTGGACCACAGTGCACAGTTTAGATGGACCCACACATCCAGATCAAGATTCAGCAGCCGAGCAGGGCCATCGGTGATTCCGTCTCCCAACTGGTGGCAGAAACAGCAGCGCCTCTGGTCACGAAGCGAGACGGGGGGACGCAAGGAGGCCCCCAGTTTCTTTAGGAGCTCGTCAATTTTGTCTTCGTCAGGAAGCTGAGAGTTCCCTCTTGGCACAACCACCTGGACCGTCCACTTCCTCCAGCGGAGACCCTTCTGTCTCTTCCCCTGGTGCCAGCCGTCGTGGTGGTGGGCCCTCGGCCGGGCCTTCAGCTTTACTGTCACTTTGATGGCATCAGACTTGGATTCTGTCTTGGGTGACTCGCTTGCCATCGGGAAGGGGATTGGAGGAGTGGAGGGGGGAGAATGCTTGGGCTGAAGCTGGGCCAGGCAATGAACATCCAGTGAGGACATGTTGTTACTGTACTGGTGTTGAGCTTTAGAGAGGCTCTCCTTCTCCTCAGAGTCTGGAAGAAGGGCAACTGATTCCTAAAACAATGGAATGAAACCAAGAACACGATGTCCATAACAAAAGAAAAGATATGTTAATTGCGTATTATCATTTGCTTATTATTCAGATTTGTGGTTTTAAGGTTTTAGTTGGACAAACCTTGTTATCTGTGGCAGATCTGGATTGTGCAGGCGAAGAGGAAGAATACAGAAGGAAACAGCTATGACTGCAAAAGACCAAGTCCTCCTCAGATTTCAACTGACGCCCAGGTTCCTAGGGAGAGGAATCAAATTATTAATAGACTGAAAAAGAGTGAAGTAATACAGGCTGACCAATGTGAACTTAAATGATAGTAAAAGGAGATATAAAATAAAGATCAAGAAACCTACAATATTTCAATAATCAAAGCCCCCTTAAGACTCAAGTCATAGGCCATCTTACTTAACCCTGTAATTGATCTGAAATGGATTTCGCTCCACGAGGATAGCTTTGCATAATCAGAGGATATGTGCGGTGCCACCACAGTGCTCTGTGCAGTATGGATATGCGTGAGCCTTTAGGCTAAAAGTGGATTAGATTTCGTCTGATACAATGTTTGAGTATCTGGTCCTGGCCTATGTATGCAGTAACCCCTAAGAAAATCAATACCCACAATAGTCCTCAGCTGTCTGAATATTTACATCTAAAGCAGCATGTCTCTACACTCGCTCTTTGCCTGGTGAAACCAACAATCACTTCTAGTGCATAAGCAAAATGGAACTTTTCCTCTGCCATTATATCAAAAATCTTATTCGTGTTCCTGTTTAGTTGCTATTTTCTGTTTTTCCGCATTACATTAGTCCATTTCAAGTTTAAATGGTAAAAATAAGTTAAATACGAAGGTGGAACGAGCAATATTGTTCATGATGAGGAGTGGTCTGCTACCGTACTGTACCGCCCTCCCACCCTGAAGAACACCTAACTCCAACTGATTCAATACCTTCATGCAGACAGGGAGGTCCTTAATGGATTTCTTCACTCCATTCCCCAGAACTACCACTTTACAGTGACAGCACCACTGAGCTTTAGATCCAGGGATGCCAGGAGTCCTCAGGTCCGGCCTTCGTGCCACAGCCGCACCTGAAGAAACACAAAGTAAGTGGTTTTCTTCATTAACGCATCCTTTGATGAAGATATTACTGAGTTGTTATTTTTAACTCCTACAACTACTAGACTGGAAAATATAATATTACATTTATGAGGGTCATGCCTCAAGGTTTGACAGCAGAGAATCACTGACTGAAACACTTCTGTGAGCCCCTAATACATAATGTGCAGGATAAAAAAAGCCATGTGTATTTGCTGATGAGTTCTTTTTCCCCTCTACCTGGGCTGCCAGAGTGGAAACGGAGGTGATGGATCTGCTGCTGTGGCATCATCCCCTGAGCTCCACCCGGCCTTATGAGTTGGCCTGGACGCCCTTGAAGACCACTGGTGTCCCCACATCCCTGGAAGAGCATGGACGGCCGGGGCTCTATGGTATGGGGCCCCACTCTTGGACCACTGAGCATTGGCAGAGGCCCCCGGTCTGGGGTACTGCTGACCTCATAGCTGCTGGGTATCTTGACGCACAGTAGGTCTGAAATAGCCGCCACTACACCTGTGATGTTCTGAAAAAAAAATAAAAAAAATAATGTAATGTGGTTTGTTCCTATGTAGACCTTAGTCTTGGCACTCAAGGAGCAGGAGCACGGTTTGAATTCAATTACTCTTACCTCTGCTGCAGCTGGTCTCAGAGTGATAGCCACAGATACAAGCCCTTGTTTGGAATCATTCGACACGGGGCCAAAGGGAGAACCAAAAAACATTGTAGAAGGTTCGGTCTTGATATCTTGTAGTTTGATCTCTGTCCCTATAAGGTTAAAACAGGCAGTAGTCATTAAAATCCATATGTTTACCAAACTTAACAGTTGGTCTTACAAGTTGTTACCAAGTAGTCCTGGTCAGCTAGTGTGCCACAGTTGTGTGTTTAAGTAGTATACTGTACACAAGAACATCTTACGATGACAGAATTGATTAATTGGAATAAATGTTTTCAATGTTGTTGAAGTCATCTCTCTTTACCTTTCCCATCTGGTGCAGGAAGCATTGGGAGGACAGGAGACAGGCAGGGGGAGGGCGGCTCTTCCTTCACTAGAGATAGGTCTGGGTAACGGCTGATCTCCATGCCAACAACACTCTCCGGAGAGGAGGATGGAACAAAACTGTCGGGCGTGTCCCTGTCTTTGCAAGGCTCCTGTCCTCTGTTACTGTTGCCAATTTTGAAGAAACAGGAAGAACAATCAGCAAACAATGCAGCTCAATCAGCACGTGATACAGTAGCAGCCATAAATGGTGCAATAGTGAACTAGCAGTTTTTTACCTGAGCTCCTCCTGGTTGTTATGCGGAGGAGTCGGGAGGGAAGCTGGAACGTCCACAGTTTTGGGTCCTTGAGCAATTGCCCTGGCCAGCAGATCCTCCTCAGTCCTGAATGGGACGTGCAGTGGCTTCGGGACCAAGCCTTTGGAAACTAAACGAAACAGGACCACATTCACGACTTACAGGTATTTATGAAAACAAATCATTTGTGATTTTTCTTTCCTGAATCTCTTTTCAAGAACATGGTGGAGGGGAAATGTCGGTGTAAGAATAAAAGACATAACCAGCTGGACATTTAAAATTTTATGAGAACCTGTATGGATAAAAAAATATGCTGTGACATTTTAGTAGATCTTCGTGAAAGCTTACCCATGGCCGCAGCTTTACTGGCAAGTTCTTCTGTTGTAGCGAAGCCATTGATCATTTTCTGTCGGTTCACAGGTGGTGGGGTTGGAGGGAGAGATGCCGGCGGTGTTGGTGGGTTGCTCAGGTTACTCTGCTTTAGAAATCAGTACCAATGCAATGTCAGCACACATACTGCAGACAAACTTGAAACACGCATCACTCTCTGTTTACCAGTTTGTCCTTAGCGATGTAAGCAAGCCTTACCTTATAAGCCAGTTGGGAGTAATAGTCCGAGACTCCATCTAAGGACGCGCTGCCAAAGGTCCCAGACAGGAGGTTCTCTCCGTTTAGCTGGCCACTGCCATACGGAGCAAAATGGGCAAAGTTGACCCCAATCAGCGGCTCCATGAGGGGCAGCAGGGATAGCTGCTGTGTCACGAAGGAAGAGGTGAAAGGAGGGGATAAGATTCAAAAAGTTCAACACAAACTACCACCAGAGAACACCAAAGACAAACACATATAAAACATGAATTACTGTTTTCTTTAAAATCATGGACATGTTTTGATATATTTGTAATGGCAAAATTACCTCCTGTGTGAAATCAGCACAATCCAGAAAATGCAATAGACGTTTTGCTAACTACTGTTTGTTATCATGCAGATACTGAAAGGCATTTCAAATAAGTGAAACAGCTTCATAAAGTTTAAATTAATAAGCAGCATAGAGAACATCATCATGAGTCCCACTCCACCCTCCTGAATAACAACAGCTACTAATGCCTGGGTGTGTAACTGTCTTTCAGCAAGAACATAATTACAGTAATATGCCCCATGATACATGAAATGAGTGTGTGTGCATTCAGTGAAGACACTTCTCTACTGCGGCAGGAATTAATACTGTAAAATGCAGAATAAAGTGCTACGATTTCGAATTGTAATTTCCTATCTAAATCCTTCTTGTTAATCACAAAGAAAGTGGTGTGGCTCACTACTAAGAGGACAACGTGGACAGATCCATTATCTTACTTGTTTGATTTGGGTCATTACAGAGTCGGGGCCAGAGTGCATCAGTTGCCTCTCGTCGCCTTCCTTCTTCCTTTTCTTGTAGCGAGATACCGGTTTCTCCCCACCTTTTGGGGTCCTCTTGTTTCTACCTTTCTTCTTCTCCTGTTCCGGGAGCAGAGGTCCAGGGAAGTCAGGGGTGCAATCTGAGTACGCCTGAAGAGATGAGAAAAAGATTTTACCAGTGAAATAAGAATCGAATTTAATTCACATTGCTTGAGCAGTGCTGTGAATTTAAGTTGGGCATTTTCAAACAATGACTCATACAAAAAACAACAACAACTGAGAGCTATTGCTCATACTGACATTACTCTGACAGGCCTATCATTTGACTGACTGGACCTGTTTGAGTCTTTATGTCAATCACAGCACAAAAGAAGCGTACACTGACCCCATTGCTGTCCATGGAGCTTTGTCTGAGCAGGGTTTTGCAGTCTGTGGTCTCCTCCTCTTCTGAGCGAAGGCTCTCCTCTGACCTCTGGTGGGGAAGCCCTGGTGGAGGTGTGCTCTTGTTCTTCAGCAGGTGTTTGAGTAGTTCATTGCCAGCCTCCCCCTTGTTAGGACTTTGGCCTGTAGGGAAGGGGGACATACCCCCTTTACTACCCTCTTCCTTTACGGAGCCCATTTCAGAGCCGATGGTTCCTTCTCTTGGCCCGTGACACTCACTGGCATCGGTCTGCTCCAGCTTTATGTTGCTGAGGATCCTGTCGTGTTCTTGTGCCTGGGTCCTTGCTGTGTCTAATGAGAAACCAGGCAGCGTTCCAGACAGCTGCCTCTCCAGCTCTGAGTGACTAGGGGTGGATGACCCCAGTAAGGGTGACCTTGACAAATCCTGGTCTCCGAAGGGGTGGGTGTTTCTTGTGGGAGTGGATGAGGTGTCCGAGACGCATGGTGTGAGAGGAGCCGTCACGTCAGAGTGTGGAGTTGAAGGTGTCTTGACTGAATCTGCATCGTCGTCTTTTTTCTTCTTGCGGTTCCTCTTCTTTTTCCCTTTCTCGTCTGGGATGATGTTTGAGTACAATTGGATTAGAGACTGACCTGAGCCCGGAAAGTTAGAAGGCAGAGGTGTGGCCGAGTCACTTCCAAATGGTGGACCATCACCTGGCTGATGCATCATTCCAGGTCCACTGAACTGACATGGTCTGGGTGGACCGTGAGGGAAGTTAGCTGCTTGTAAATTAAGATTATCAGGTCCTAAACCACCCATTTCTGGGGGCATCATCCCGTTGCCCATCATGGCTCTCCTGTTGCCTTGCATGAACCCCCTAGGTGCTGGGCCCATACCAGGCTGCATTCCCTGCTGCTGAGGGAACATTGGCCCCAGTTGTTGTTGTTGTAGGGGAGGCCTCTGAGGCTGCATGAAATCCTGTGGCAGCTCAGAGTTAAAAAATGGCATCTGAGCAAGCGGTGCCACGTTTCCATCCGGCCCTATCATGCCTTGCTGCTCCATTTCCATACGCTGTTTCAGGGCTCGCTGACGCTCGACCTCCTGCATAAGCTGCACCCTCTGTCTCTCCTGCTGCTCCCGCAGCCTTTCCCTCCTCTCCCGCTCCTGGAAGCCCTCACTGAAAGGGTTGTTGTCATCAAATTTAACACCGCCCGCCTGCATTGGCTTTACCGCCCCTGACGGGGGTAGTGGGCCCTGGGCCTCCATCGGCATTTGTGAGTGCTGAGATAAGTTACCCATTGGCATTGGGTGAGGCGGGCCTGGATTTCCCACAGGTACCTGAGAGGGCATTACAGGTGGCATTCCTGGTCCACCCATGGGCATGGGACCACCGGGATGCCAGTCTGGCGGTGGGTTGGGCATACGTGGAGGTGCGTTAGGCTGGTTTGGATGAAGCTGCATCTGCAGCATAGGATTCATTGGAGGCTGGACCATTGGTGGTCCACTGGGGACCATGCCAGCAGGACCTGGTATCGGGTGCATTGCGGGCATTATGGGCGCCATATTGTTTTGTTGCTGTTTAACTCGGTACTCTTCAATGAGTTCAGCATGCTCTTTCTGTTGTTTTCGGATCTGAAGGCACAAGAAGGCATAATTAGAAGTGATTCTGATTCCATTTATTTCATTTAGTGCTGAATATGTGAAGTCTATGTAAGAGGTGAAATGAAGGACTTTATTAAGTAGTAACCAAAGATTTTTCAATGTGACCACAAATAAAGTTTTGTTTTGTTTTGTTTTTTTGGTGGGGGGGGGAGGGCGCATTGTGCAGAGCAGTGCAGAGATAAACATTGGCGGTAGACTGTGACAGGCCAAGCATTTACCTGCTCCAGTTGTTTCTGCACTACGCCCTGCTGCTCTGTGACATGTTTGAGCTGTTCAGCATCCTCCTCAGGGAACTCTCTCCCTGCTTTCTTAGCCGTTCTCTGTTTGGCAGATAGGGCTTTTTTAGACTTCCTGTGAGCTCCAATCTTCTCTTCCAGAAATTTCTGCTGCATTTGAAGTAGTTGCTGAGTCTCATGGAGCCATTCCTCATACTGGGCCCTCTGAGCATTGTCTGAGCAGAGGAAGGGAAATTTTATTAGCAATTTTGACAGCATAAAAAAAACATCCAAACATTTCTATGCCTGACAGACCTTCAAAACAAAAAGTTGAAGATGTAGATAAATTTACAGAGAACTTACTGACAAAACCTGGTCCAAAGTTGGGTGGAGTCGGCCTTGGTACTTGTGTCAATTTGCCATCCTGCTTGTAAAGTGGACAAGTAAATTTTGTTATTTTTTATGATACACTTTACTTGCAATTTGGATCATTTTTAAGCAGATCGGTGGCTCAATTACCTGCCCAACGACTTGTGGAGGAAGTGGAGCGGTTTCAGGACATGGTGGTACAGGAGCAGCAGGAAATCTGTGATACAGCCAACACAATGCAACATTTAGATAGATATGAAGTCTCACACTTATTTGTTTGCACTGCATGAAACCAAGAAACAAAGTGCATCCTTTACCTGCTCATTCCCATGTTATTCTGAACCATGACTTTGTTGATGCCTTTCAGGGCAACCATTTTGGCCTTCATAATGGGGTCAGTGATGGCATCGAAATCTGCAAATGACAAATATTATTCAGTCATGAAAATCTGTGCCAATGACACAAATGATGAGGGCCTGTAACTTTTTTACTCGTAGATTATGCAGTTTGTCCTGAGTCATTTACCAATGTTAGGGAAAAAGGAGTCGCTGGAGCGCTGTCGTATCATGGCTTGCATTTGCCTCTGTTGCTGTTGCTCCTGCCTCTCCTGGTCCAGGAGGTCTTGCAAGAGAAGTGGCTGTTCCTCCAGCAAAAGAGGACGATGCTGGCTGAGTGGACCCATTACCTGGTTCAACACTGACTGCTGACCGCTCTGATCCATTCCAGGTGTTAGACCCACCTGATCTGCACCAAATCCAGATATAGATGCTTCTCCTGCAGTGGTAGCATCAGCTAATGTAAATTCAGAGGTATGCTGAGTGTCAGTAACTTGGTTTGGCTGGGGCATGAGGTTAGTGCCTTGATTGACAGATTCAACAATTGCATTTAATGACTGCTCCTCGGGCTGCTGCTTAATGAGTAAACTAGACAGGACTGGGCCAGAGTCAGAGAGCACTCCCTGCTGGTTTGAGGTTAAGGTGTTTCCATCAGCTTGCTCGGAAGATTTCTGACAGTCTTTGGCCTCTGTTTTAATTTCCTGCCCAAGAGCCAAAGAACCAGAGTCCTGACTGCCAGTGGTTTCAGGTTTTACTTCAGCAGAAGACTGCTCACCTGAATTTTCTGATTTTTCAAGAACAGATGCTGAACTGTTTGAGGCCTCAGTTCCCCCTGTGTTGGAATTTCTTTTCTCAGAAAGAGGCTTCTGAATGTCTGTATTCTCGGCATTATCATCCATAGGATCATTGAGATCCAGTTCCTCATTGAACATGTCTTTCTTGATGTCATCCAGGTCAGGATCTGTGTAGGCAATGATGTCAAATTTGCCAGATGTTAAAAAGTCATCAAGGTGTAGATCATTTGTCTCCAGATCTAAGTCTTTGCCATCTTCTGTATCCAAATTGAGATTTTCCAGGTCCGCATCCACCAGGTCTTTCACTTCCACATCCTCGAGATCTTTGACTGCTGATTCTTCTGCATCAAGTTTCTCATCCACAGCTTCATTGCTGGCTGCCATAGTCTGTCCAGCAGAGGGTGCACTCAGCATCATTGAGGCTGCCATGTTCTGGGTCTCATTGGAAGCAGGCTGGCTCATGGATCTCATCAAAGATTGTTTGGGCATGTTGTTTCCTGACATCTGAGCTTGCTGATTAAGATTGTCCATACTGGATGATAGCTGCACATGTGCAGTCTGATTAATCAAGGGGTCTACCATCCTAGGTCCTTGGTTGGAAGGGAATCTGGAATCAGGTGCTCCGGAAAAGCAAGGAGGTCTCTGCGCTTGCAAATTGGGATCGATGTTGTTCCCTTGCATGGCACCAGGGGGAAACGGCATACGGAGCCTATTCTCTGCTGCTCTGTGTCGCAACTCAATGAAAGGCTGGCCCATTATGTTATGTTGCTGCACTGGCATGCCACGTTGTGTAAAGTGTTGAGGCATCCCCATAGGGTTGCCTCCCAAGGACTTTGCCATGTCGGCAGACATGGACCTTCTCATTTGAGGTGGGACATCCTGCATTGGGTGTGGCCCCCGGGGAAAGAATTCCTGGCCTCCGTGAGGCCCTGGACCACTGTGTGGAAACGCAAACCTGAAATGTAATTTAAACATTCATTAGCAAATAGAAAGAACAGTCCTGGTTTTGTGCAGTACTGTATTGTTTATTAAAGAGAAAATGACTGAAACTGCATTTTACACAAAGTCCCAATGAAAGACACAATACAACACAAACCTTGGTCCTTGATGTCTGAGGTTAGGATCTCCAGGATGTGGGCCTCTAGGGATGTGTCCCTCATTTGGGAAAGGGACACGCTGATCTCCAGGGAAAGGACCAGGGAACCTCATTGGCCCTCTCATGGGTCCTTGTCCTGGATATGGTGGGGGAGGTCTACTGAACATCTCTCCCTGCTGTCCAGGGGGCTCCTGTGACCAGGGACGTGGTGCTCCTGGAGCCATGTTGCTAGCAGGATCCTGGGGGCCCCTCTCTTGTCGAATGGCACTCCTCTGTTGCTGTTGCTTGAGGATCAGTTCCCTAATTCGCTGTCGCTACAAAACATAAAACATAAATTATGTAAGACTTATTAAGCACTGAAATGACAAACACCCTTTGTTTCCGTATTTGTAAACAGAGGCTTCTTCATCACCCTTGTCAGAGCAATTTTTAGATAAAACCCAAATCCACAAAAAAATGCACCATTTTTCAACACTGTTTTTGAAATTAGTGCAATGAATGCAGCACCAAAATAAAATCAAGATATCAAAAAAAGCTGTTTAACAATCATGAATAGATGAAAAAGACCACAGTATAAATATACCTGTCTGAGTCTTTCCTCGCTATCAGCAAGAGGAACCCCCTGAACCTCAGAGGAAGCACCAGGCATCTGTGGATTGTTAGACATTTGGCTTGGGTCCTGAGGAGCAGCTCCATTGTTACCTACACTAGACTGGTCCCTCATTTCAATTTTTTCTGTTCGTGGATGAGGCGTTATGGAGGCCTGTTCAAAAGGGTCGTGGCCAGGTGTCTGATTGGGTCTTCTGGATGGCGACTGAGTAAATCCATCGTCTGGTACGCCAGGGTGCTTTGGTGTTTGCGAGCCAGGATGGGGGAAGGGCTCCTGATGCCTCCCCTGAGATGGGGAGAAGGGATCCTGACTGCCTGCTGGTCCTGACCTTGGTACCTGTCTGTTGAGCCCATCAGGACCGGGTCGTGGTGTTCCTGGAGGTTGGGCGTAGGGGTCATTCAGCATCGATCTTGGAGCACCTTGCTGGGAAAACATGTCACTACCTGCTGGCCTTGATGTCCCAGGAGTGTTACTAAATGGCTCCATAGGGGCCCTCTGGCTACCTGGGGACTTGGAAAACCTCTCTCCCATAGGGGGCCGTGGAATATTAGGTGGCTGAGCATAAGGGTCTGCTGAGTGAGACGGGGACATCTTCTGTGCAGGGTATGGCTGGTGAGAGAACTGGTTCATCCCAGCTGGACGAGGAGTAGCAGGAGCCTGTGAGTAAGGGTCCGAGGAAGGGCTAGCGGTGTTTGATGGTTGGCCATAGTTATCATGTGGCCGTGGGGTGCCAGGGGGTCGAGCATAGGGCTCAAAAAATGGACGGGGCTGACCACTGGATTCACTCATGGGTCGTGGGGTACCTGGACACTGAGAATAAGGGTCAGTGGCCGGCTTCGGGGGACCAGAGGATTGGGCAAAGGGGTCGTATGTAAAGTGGTCAGGTCTCGGAGTGGAGGGTGCATGAGCGTATGGGTTTCTGGACATTTGAATCATTGGTTGAGCAAATGAATGGCCCTGAGGTTGATGCTGGCCCATCCTAGGGGGACTGGTGAAACTGTCATTTCCAGAGGGTCTTGGGGTGTGGGGGGGCTGAGCATAGGGGTCATTCTGCGAGAATCTGTCATTGGGATGTGGGCCTGTTCGGTTAAAGGGATCCTGAGCCTGAGGGGGGGGCATAGGTGTTTTAAACAGAGAAACCGATCCAGACTCATTGCTTCCAGGAATAGGTGTTAGCAAGGGTCTTGAGTAAGGGTCCGACAAAATCATCCTGTTCTGGGCCATACGTTGATAGGCCTCATTTCTGATCATGGGTCTTGAATATGGGTCTCTGCCTGGAGAACCCATTGGGGGCCTTCCCAGGGCAGCCTGACTGGCCCTGGGTGGACCCATGGGTTTCAGAAATGGGTCAATTTCCCCAACTGGCCTTGGAGTGTCAGGGGGTTTGGAATAAGGGTCACTGCTCATGGATGTTGGAGAGCCAAAAGATTCATGAGCGGGGGAGGGCCTCCCTCTATCCTGCTGCTCCATCAAGGAGGTGGGGGATTTACCAGACTCCACTGGCATTCTGCGACAAGTATTTGGCCCAAGAGTTGGTGGTCGAGGCGTCCCGACCATCTTAGCATATGGGTCCCATGGAGAAGAAGGCCTGGAACCAGATGATCCTGGCGAGAAAACCTGAGGGGACTGAGGCTGGGAAGATGGGCCGGATGGAGGGGGAGGAGGGGGTCGTAAGAACACGTCCTCAGAAGACCCAGAAGTAGGTGTCCCTGGCAGCTGTGGCCGTGCAAAGCCTTCTTTAGGGTTGAGCTGTTGCATGGGGGACATACTGCCATTGCTAGGCTGAGAGGCTGGGCTCTGGTTACCACTGTTGTTTCCATCTCCCTCTGACTGGCTGTTCATTTGCTGCTGTTGCTGCTGTTGGAGTTGCTCATTCTTAACTTGCTCCAGTTTCTGAGTGGCTTCGATTTTGGCTTGCTGTTTGCTTTTCTGCCTCATTTGCTGTTATAGGGACACAATGAAAAAATAAAATTAGACTTCAAAACTGATAGTGTGCCACATGAAAAACACACTAACTGCAGAGACTTCATGTGGTGGACAGTGCAGTTGTTTAGGGAGCCTTTCTAAACCACCTCTCAGCTGTCTTAACATAAGCGGACCTGTCGCTGCATTCCCTGACTTTACTGTATACACTCTTACCTGTCTAAACTTCCACTCTTGTTCATGCTCTGACTCTTTTGGTTTCATAGGGTCTTTAAACAGCAGTTCTGTGTCTAGTGGTATGTTGGGATCAAACACCTCAGGGGGCTGTTGCTGTGGATGGTGCCTCTTCACTGTCTCATTGGACATCTGGACTTTGTTGATGCGCAGGGCAGCTCTGTTATCTCTTGCCTTTTGCTAGAGAGCAGATGCATATGTGGAAAACAGAGAAACACACGTCAGATTTGCATAGTTCAAAAACAAGAACAAACGAGACAAAAACAAACAAATAGAAAAAATAACAATTAAAATAACAACGTCTGAATAACAATAACCTTTCTATTAGGCTAACTCCGTGTCAACTCTATCAGTACAGTATATAACGTGTAACAGAAAAAGTCTGGCCTTGAGAAACTCACTGCTTCTACTGCACTGCGTTCCATACAGTCTCTGATCTTAAATCCTCTTTCAGCATACAGCATAACACAGTATACATTTTTTTCAAATTTCATTAACAGCTAAGATTTTTTAAAAGTGGCCCCTGACAGACAAAATTATTTCTGTTGAATTACTGGCACCGAGATCACAGTGAATTCTAATACCGAGCATGGCTTCCTGTATTAATTAGTTCATCTACGAATGACAGGATTTCAAATTACATTGGCTAGAGGCACATGGCCAGATGCAATACAGGAGCCTACCATTCTGCATACTAATATGTCAGTGTAAACGGTAGAGACAGTTTTATGTCTGCCATGATTCAAACTGTTTCAGTCTTTGCGAAGATGAAATTCACACATTTTAAAATATCATAGATCTTACCACATATGGGGCCCTGTCTTGTGAACTAGCTTTCCTCCAAAGTTTTGCTATTTGCTTTACTCTTGTAGACCAGTCTGATGAAGGAACGAGAAATTGTCATGCCATTAGTCTTCATAAAATTATATATCTTCATACTGCGATGTAGTAATAAACACAGCAAATGGCAACAGAAACAGAGACAATAGGGACAGGTGAGTGGTGGTGAAAAAAACAAAAACAAAACCAACCTGGGTATTCTTCTTTGAGGTTGGGGAAATTGACATTGGTATAGAGGACAGGTGCTACGGTGGCTAGCTCTCCAAGAGTCTCCTCCTTCTCCCATTTCAATGTACTCCTTTGGGCATTTGACATGGCTTCAGTCTCCCCCTCTGGAAGAGATCCAGGAGGTGTAGGTCCAGGGCCATGAGTAGAGGAAGGCCATGGGCCAACTGCCTCTCTTGGCATCTGATTGAACTTCCTATCCCTGTAATAATATAGTAGCACAACTCATGAAGTGTGTTTTAATTTCACTAATGGTCAAGTTTTAGAAGACAGGGTAGCATTTTAAGAAAGTTGCTGTGCATTACCTTGGATTGTCAGTGAAAGGCATTCGGTGAAGGGGAGAGAAACTTTCTGGGATGCAGGGCCCTGCTCCTGGATTTGTAGGAAAACGTTGGTTTGGTCCCATCATACCATTCATAATTGGCATTCTTGGAAACATGGGATTCCCTGAATGCAAGAATTAAGAGCTTATAGATGTAGATGTGGATCAATTGTCAAAACAAATGTCGCCGCAACAAAACAAGGTGATATACCTGCGCTGGGGTGAGGCAAACCAGTACCAGGTGTGGCAGGGAGGGGCCCTGGACCGTGGGGGTGAGGCACCTGTGGTGGTGGTCCGCTGGTGCTGGGGCTAAGGACCGCTGTGAAGAGATCCTCTACATCCTTGCCCTCCAGCTCTGGAGGAGTAATACAAGCAACACAATTGAATTGATTTATATACTCTATTTACCTTACATTATCACTGCAGACAAATAACGGTCACACAACAATCGATTCGCTTTGTTAGTGTTACAGTCACATCACCCCAAGCTCACACTTCTGAGAGAATGGATGGAATTACAAACCTGGAATTTTGTAAAGTTTGCTGAGAATTGATTCTGAAACAAAACAAGGAATGAGAGAAAACATTATTATTGTTATTCAAACTGCATGTAGTTGTAGACGAACAAGTCTAAAAAAATGTGATGCAGCTTCAATGCTAGACATGGACGTATCTGACACTGACCATCAGTGACCATCTTGTCTAATTCTGGACTGAGAATGCCGTCCAGGGGTTCCTCTGGGAGGGTGCGAGGTGTCCTGCGGCCAGGCTGAGCCTGAGGAGCCACTGGGGAACTGTCAGCCAGAGGCCCGATGTCCAGACCAGCTGTAGAAACACACACAAGACGTACAAAAACAAATCATAACACACACGGACAAACGACCCCATATGATAGTCCAAGCATCTGATCATAAGTATAGACCTGAAGTGAGAACAAGTTTATTGTTTAAATAGCGGTGGAATGTATACATAGCTAATCAGCCTACAATCAATCACGTCATTTGGGGCTCTGGAATTGTATTGCTGAGAGCGACAGATCAGGCTATAAATTTTTCTCAGCGCAAATAAACAATCATTTGAATATTTGTATAAAAAGTATTGCTTTGATCTCTGGATTATAGTGGACGAAAAGAACAAGAACAGCAATTAATCTCTTACAGAAAACGCAACTTGTAAGATCAATCATTGATCAGTTCATAAGAAGAAAAACAATGTCAATAATTTGGGTAGTATTAGCTAGCACATTAATTTATGATGTGTGAGGTACCAAAATGGACAAATTCTAACCACTGAAGACAGTACCATTCCTTTCCCAATCTAATCTACTTTCTTTTATTCCCACACAATTTTGTACCAACACGAAGATGGATGGCTGCAACTGTGACTCGGCAAAATTGTCATGCCGTCAAACTTGGCCCAGTGTGAGTAATTTTGACAAAGAATGAAAGACGCGTACTGCAGGGCTCAGAGGAATAGCAGAGCTACCGCCATTCAACCACAGGACTGAGAACCAAAGACCTTCATGGTCATTTTTCATGGCCTTCTGTTCTCAAAATTGCTTGCTTCTAAATTACTAATTTCTTTGAAAGGCACAATATCCTAAGAAGATTCTGATTAGGTAACTATGAACAAGGTCCTTAATGTAACTTAAAAATGTCAACAAGAGAAGACACACGCTCCCATTTAAGTGAATAACGTCCAGTAGTTAGGTAAGCAGCAAGCGGCTTTACATGAGTTAGAAAGAAGTCTGAAATAGAAAAGAGAGTGTCTGTGCACATTAGTAGGAGTATATACATGCACACTCAAGTGGACACATGCTAGAAGAGAAGAATGCACTAAAAGCAAGGGATTAGTAGGCCATGACACCCTTACCAAAAGGAGGAGGTGAGCTGTCAACCTGGAAGGGGCAAAAATCAAGACCTACAAGAACCCAAAACCAGATAAAAATGAGTGAAAAATAGTGGATACACAAGCGCAACACGTTTCAGACACTGCGAACAAAAAAGACAAAACCAAAATGGACAAAAAATAATATTGTGAAAGAACATGACATTCAAAAAATTAGTGGTGAAAAGTAAAAGAAATGTGTTCTGAGGAAATTTCTCACCCGGAAACTACAGATTTTGGATTTCTAGACTTTCTACTATATATTTATGCTGCTGTGACTGCCTGTGAGATATATGACGCACCAGAGTCACCGCTTGGCTTCCCGAGCATTCCCAAGATGTCTGCATCAGTGTTCAGAACATCAGATAGATCAACTAATGGTTCCTCAGAGGCCTCTGTAGATGGGGAAAAAGGAAGAAAAAAAAAGAAAGGAAGAAAACCAAATCGTCACAAATCATAATTGATGTCGATGGGGAATGGATATGAAGTTGGAATTTGGACACCACAATGTCCACATTCACACATAAAATGTCATCTAAAGTAGAGAAGAGGTGAAATCTCCCTTGACTGACAGATGGCATCTCCTTGGATCGGGAGAATAAATACACTCCTGGATCGTTTGGTCTTACGCACTGCATAATATTGTGAAAAGATATCTCAAATATAAGTCTAGAATTGCTCTCAGTAGATAGATACTCAAAACTAAACTATGGGGTTGCCAAGCAGTGGAATATTGAAAATTTCCTTTTCTGTGAGCAAGGGCTAAAGGGGTACTTAGAAGGTACTCTGGCTGGACTAACAATAGGAGAGAAATGTATGGAGCAAAACTGTCTGTTAATATCAAAACAAAAGACATATGATGTTCTGATTGCATTGAGCATTTCCCATACCTGCACCGTCCGTTAGCCTGTATTGATTCCCTTCCAGCTTTGGCCTGACACAAGCTGAGTCAGTGTAATCGCACTTAACATTTAGTCCCGTACATCGATTTGTATAAATTTATCAATGCTCTCCTCCTATTTGAGATCTAATGTGATGTGTAGACGTACGTGCTGTCACTGGTCTCGTAGGAAGGGAACTTGCTGATGCACTGAGAAGAGGGTCTGATGAGGGGTCCAGGAAGCTGGAAGTGGGATGGTGCCTCCTCTCTACTTGGCTTTGCCCTTCTTCCAAAAGGCCCGATTCCACCCCTTGCTGTCTGCGCTGTTTGCTTTTGTCCAGCAGGTCCTTTCCAAAGAATGCTTCCTGAACATGACAACAAAAAGCACAGGTCACTTTTCTGTTTTTCTACACTTCTTGGGAAACACACTGCCTTGTCACATTGACATTATTCAGACACACGTTGAGGGCCCACGAGACTTGACCAAAGTAAAACGAAGACGCCCTAAATCAAACAGTCGTATCCCAACGCACCCCCCCCACCCAAGTCATTTGCCATCTTCAACACAGACATGTGACTGCAACCACCTTCAAAGACATTAAAAGCCGACAGAGTTGTTGTTTCAATTATTAATCAAATGTGTTTCATGTTGGACCCTTTAGGTTAGACTGAACATCGACCTCCACCATAATGGAGGCAGAAAGAAAGAGCAGCAAGGACAGCTGCCTGTGTTTTAATGCACACCACATATCTACTGCATGTTTTGGCCAACACGGGTTGACATGGAGATAGTGACTGGAGACAAGGAACCTTGTAGTCATCTCCTGTTAAGCTTGTGTACATCACTTAACAGCTCAGACAGAAGCCATTTGGGGAGCATGATTGGAGATGGGCATCCTCAGTGGTATGCTCCTGTAGGCTATTCCTCTCAACAGATGCACCAAATATCCATCTTTAAGACGTTCCAAGGCGATGCATTCTGGACTCTCAATGATCCCATGGGTGAGGTAAGACACATTTTATGATGATAGGGCATGACATGACCAAACAATCTGGGCATGGCAATTAACGGTCCGCATAACAATAAAACGAAAACAGATTTCAATTAAAGACCGTTCCAACTAACTACTGCTGCTTAAATGCAAACAGCTACATGTCACATAGGATAAGCCTCTTTACATATGATTTGTTTGATTTAGAAACATTACATCCACCCATTAAGTACTGGATTAAAGAGTTCTACTTTTGAATACAGTAATCATGTCCAACAAAATTGAAAAAAAAAAAAAATCAAATAACAATGTCATCCCACATTATTTTTATATTGTGATGTTTTGCTTTGGGTTTTTTTCTGGTCAAACATTTGGAGTTGACAACCAGGTGTCAGACCTGCAGGTAAGTGGGAAAGGCCTCCTCCAGCTTGGTCTTCTTCTTTCGATATCGTTTCTTGATTTTCTCTGGAACCTCTGGTCCAGGAGGTGTCTCATCCACAGGGGTATTAGGCAATGCCTCTGTCCACCCTGAGACAAGTGAAAGATAAATAACATTGTTAAGTGAAAATAACAGTTTAGGGGAGAAATTCTTAAAAAATAAGACTATGGAAAAATATATCAATATTATCAATGGTGAACAGACCCTCATCTTTCCCAATGGGATTCTCTGATACGGATCCAGAGGAATCCTTTCTGCAGATGGGTCGCTTGGCTTTGCCTGGACCTTGTCCCGGGCGGCTCCTCTGTCGCACCATGAAACCACCGATGCCTTGGAGGGACATGTTATTAATTTATTATCAATAAATTAATACCTTCCCTGATAAAAAACACCATTCATTACTATTTGAAATTATATGATTTAAGAGATAAAGAGCCATAGATTAAATAATTCCTTTGAGAATTGCAATCCGCATGGAGGCTTAATTTATAAAAATGCCCAGTGAATCACTGGAGTCCTCAGATGGCAGTGCTGTGCTACAGAGTCGGGCATGTACTGCACCATTTTATGCTTCAGAGGAGCTGTCTCCTTCAATCAGGTGCCCTACCCGGACGGTACGGTTTCCTCTTCCTCTTCTTGCCGCCGTCAGCCCCCTTGGAGTCGTCTTCTGTTGGCTCTCTCTCCAGGCTCGAGTCAGACTTCACCTCACACTCTAGAAGCTCCGCCTCTGCAAGAGAGGGAGACAGCATTGATGATAAGTGACAGCCCTGCGGCACAGAACACCCTGGACAGGCCCCTCTCCCGCAACACAGTACAAAGATCATCCTATCAGTCGGTCAGTGGCAGGATCTCAGCAGGAATGAAATTAAGTTTACTTCGTTTTTTTTTTTTTAACAGTTATCTTTCTCCCTTATCTCTATCTTGGAGACAAATACAATTAATATTATTGCAGGATGTCTGAAGCTCTTTTGTTAGATTGTAATCGACAGATAAGAGACAAGACTTTAAAATAAAGGTACCTCTGTTGTCCTCCAGGTCTTCATCACGAGAAAGCTCTGAAAGGGCATCTGAGGGTGCCTGCAGCACCGCCACACTGTTCTGGTTGATGATCTTCAGCTTCAGCTTGGGCTTTGTCCTCCTGCGCCGGGATGCAGTGGCGGACAGGCTCTGCAGCTGGCAAAGCCCTGATTCTGTCAGGCAAACCCCATCCTGGGTGTAGGTCCTCGTCAGGTCTGAAATTACAGCGATTTTAGTGGTTGAAATAAGAAATATACTGAGCATATATGAACTTGGAGAAAAATCATTATTACTATTGGCTGTTATTATCGGTCAAGTGTTCAAACTGTGCACTCACCTATGTCTTTAGCCTTTGTGACAATATGTGTCATAACTACAGGTTCAATGGCATCTCTGGCCTTGAAGACAACTGCAATGGCACAAGATACACAAAATTAGTTAAAGGATAGAAAAAGCAAATACGGGACGGGTCTCTTCTCTCCACATCTGGCTAAACAACTCTAAAAAATTGTGGCTGCTAAATGATAAAAACAGCTATTGCGATTATTTACATTCGTTTCCGTCGTTAATCACAATTAATCGCACATCTTTTATTTATGACAATTTTACCCTAATGAACGTGCAATGTGTTTAAAAGCCTCACTGGACAAAATATTCATCAATCGAACATATTTATTAGGAAGTTCAGTTGCAATAGAAGAGCATGAACATCAGCAACATAGAGAGAAATTTTCCACTTAAAAAGACGTCTTTTTGACTATAATTTACCTCCAACCAACAGTAAGCACACAACTCATCTAAAGAGAAATAGCCTTTATCTGGAGTGATTAAAAGATTAGAACCTTAACATTAAGGCCACCAAAACGCCATTAAAGTAAAAACGCATAACTTTGACAGAGGAATCATTCCACTCTTACCCTTACTGGTTTTGAAGGCTCGGCACATTGTGCAGTCAAAGTTGCTATCTGCAGCTTTCTCTATATCTTCCTCTGAATGCAGACTCTGACAAGAGGCATGAAACCATCTGTGGACAAAGGAGAGAGGTGAAAACTATGTTTTAAAAACTGTGGAGTCTGGCCTTGAAGAGCTAATAAGGGTTTTAAAAACTGTGCCCACCTGTCACATTGGCGACACTGCACAATGTTGGTGCCTTCGCTATAGTCCACCAGGCAGATGGGGCATGTTGTAAGACTGGCACAGGGGGCACACTGGGTGTAATTATTCTGCCACTCACACCTCAGGCCCGGAGAGGTGGCGCCACACTGGGTACAGGACACACACCTGCAGGAGACAAAGGACAGAGGTCATTCAGTATCCAGCCCACTCACAATGTTGTCAGTGTGGCATCTCGCGGTATGAAAAAAAAAAAATGTTTCCGATGAGTTGTCATTTTTAAGACCAGTTAAATTTACATTTAATGGTTTTCAAACAGAAAAAAAAAGTTTAATTGGCAGTGTTGCAATGTAGTAAAATGCCAGAGCTGCATCTAATTTCTTATACCATAAAAAGCAGTAATAAGGAAAACTAACTTTATGTACATTCTTGAGTGATAAGAGAGACGGAGGCTACTTTTTGCACAAATATCCATTAGTGTGAAAAAAAGAAAGACATATCGAAGAAATAGAGGGGACAAAAATTTAAACAGGAAGTTAACTAACCATTTACACTTCCAGCTGTCCTTGGGTACATTCTGCAGAGGCGGGTCCAGGCAGTATGTGTGATAACTGATGTCACAGTCGTCACACAGCAGCAAGCGGCCAGGATCTGTGGCCTGACCACAGGCCTCACACACTGTACACTCCAGACAGCGCCATCCTTTACTCAGCACAATCTTGGTGATCTGGGGACAGCAAAATAGGACATTTAAACTTAACTAGTGTCTGCTTGACATAATATCATAATCGTACAGTAGAATCATTGTTGTGTGATGTACTCAAGTATTTGTGTAGTATATAAAGCTTACTTTTATGCCAACACAGAAGGGATGGTAGCACTGGCCACACTGCGCACAAGCCAAAAGACGGCCTTCAGCACCGAGACCAAAACTCCCGCACACCACACACATGTCCTGAAAGGAAGAGGAATTTTTTTTGAGACAGTTCCCCTCAGATACTCTATAATTCTAAAGTCAGAGCTAGACACATTGTTCATCTGCAGGTATGTTTTTAAGGATTCTTCACCTGTGGGGGACAGGGAAGTTTCCACCATTATGCCTTCTGTCTACATTTTGTCTAAGTAAAGGTGACTGAGAATTGGGATTTGAACAGAGTCTTGATAGCTCACAGTGTC
Source organism: Brotula barbata (assembly GCA_900303265.1). Lineage (NCBI taxonomy): Eukaryota > Metazoa > Chordata > Actinopteri > Ophidiiformes > Ophidiidae > Brotula > Brotula barbata. The sequence continues at coordinate 53,615 of OMNV01008734.1, forward strand.
ACACTGTCACATCCGAAGGTTCCACATTTGAGCCCCACAAGCTCCAAACTGAAGAATTGACTGTTAGGGTGCAGTTCAAAAAAATTACAAAATCACAGATCAAAAGATTATTTATTATTCTGTTCATCAAGTTACATGCTTAGCTTGCCCACAATTTTAGACAGAGCAATTGATTAATTGAGGAAACGTTCTTTGGATCTATGAATGTGCTTTTGGGTGAGTCACACTTTGAGTTACCATAGCCAGGAGCTTTCTTACAAAATTTCAAGGAGGAGTTAATTAATTTTAATAGAATCAAACATGGCGGAGACTGACAGGCAGGCTGAAACAGGAGGGGGGGTCGGCTGTTTGCTCCTGTTTCCTCCCACAGTCCAAACACATTCAGGGTAGGTGAACTAGAAACTCTAAATTGCCCAAATGCGTGAATGAGTTTGTGTGTTTGTGTGTAATTGTCCTGTTGGCAATCCAACCATCAGCTCAGCTCCGACCCAGTACTGGGTAACTGGGGCTGTGTGGAGCGCAAAACTACCGTTGAACTTTGAATGAAGCTTGCCAGCAACTAATCGTGTGAATATTAATGCGTTGTTCAATAAGGAGAATAGAGTGTGTGCCATTTTCAGCCCATTTCACACTCACATCAGAGAGCTGAGATATTTCTGGTTAGATTTTGTCTTTTCTTGAGATTTGTTAATAATTAAAAGGAAAATAGTCACCAGCCTTTGATAATCTGTGGCGAAAGGGGCATTAAGCAGCAAATCCACTTTCAGAGCAACTCCAGTGATTTAGAAATTAATTGGGTGAGGAATGACAGAATTAGAATGAGATATTGCATACAAACAACAGAAAAAGTAACTTTATAAATACCTGCTTCAAAGTGAAACTATCATTGCTGGAAAATATGACCACTGTGTTATGCATGGCATTCTCTTCTTCCTCCTTGACTGGGTATGGTGTTTCTATTGCAGTTACCTGCATACCGGGAAAAAACACAATGTCAATAAACAAAGATGACATATGCACAATCCTTGACAACCTGAAATAATATTGAAATATATTAGGGAAAAGTAGTGCTGAGGTTTTGGTCTTTATTTATTTGGAACCTCACATGAAATGAAAGTAACTAACAGCTAAATCTATCATTAACAGAATTGCTGTTTACAACACATCATCTGTGTCTTTAGCTGGAGGGGAAAACAAAAACTGATTTGCATATAGTATAGTATCTGGCAAACATGAGGAGTTGTCATTCAGTTGACAGCACATACTCCAGGGTTGATGCTGGGACTTGCTCCATTCTTGCCCCGAGCTCTGCCACGTCCAGCTCTACCTGACAGCCCAGCCCCTCTGGGCCTCCTCCGGCCTGGAAAGCCTGAGCCTCGACCCTGTAGACGAGAGACAAAACAAAACAAAAATAAAACCCACTATAATACACACAGACTATAACCGCTTTAAATCCTGCATATTTAAATGGAGATGTGAGCTGTATTTGTTCACTGTCTCGTACACATAAAGTCATCCATATTTGTGCTAGCTAAATACACAAAAGAAGTCAGCTGTAATTAAAAGTTTACCACAGTCAACCTCGGATTGTGTATGGCCTTAAGACCGTAGAGGACTGCACTATATGTTCAGGTAAGAGGATGGATTGTGCATTTCTAGACAGATATACCAGTTCCTCAGAGATGTTGTTTGTATAGATATAGCTGAAACAGCAAAATATATGAAAAATTGAAAGAAAAGTTAGAACACCGCTGCAATGCCAGTGCCACAAATAACAGGGGACAAAATGTCCCTCCCTATAGACTATCCCTGTCCCTATAGACCTACAGAATACATCTACATTTGTGCCCTTTAAAATTCAAATATTTTTTTTTTAATTCAAACAATGACAGTGTCTGAAATGAGCCTTTTTGCAGCCATAGTCTCATTTTACTGTCACTTCACTTTTAGTGAAAAGGACATGGGAAACATTCCAATATCATAAATCATAACATTGACTTGTCTACCAGAGAGAACTCAGAGTCAGACTTTGATTCAATCACCAGTCCAGTAGTTGGTGGTAATACACAAACTAAAGTATACATACACATAGTGGTAGTACCACAGGCTTTTACTCTAGCCAATGAAGTAATACAAATATTACGATGAGCATAAGACTACTTCCTATTATGCATGCTAGGCATGGCCTAACCAGAGGTGTGCACTTTTGCAACAATATTTTAATTTTTCTAAAATATTGTGTTTTATTTGCTGTTAGCTGGTGAACAAATGACTTAGTGCAGACAGAGGATTGAAGAGACAAACACTGAGATGACCAGACATTTTCCCCCCAAAATTTCCATTTTTGGTGAACTGTTCTGGGCTGTGATCGTACCCCGCAATGCAGGCCATTTTGCTGTCAGGTCCCTCACTCATGTCATGTTGAACGCACGCTATGTAACTGTGACAGTGATTACAAAATTGAAACCTTGACAATTCAAGCAGGTGGACAGGATAGACTGCTCAATCAGCCGACCAATGTTTCAGATCTTCCAGTTCTTTTTAGCTTAAGAAAACAGAACCTGATTCTACGCTGCTATCTTAGTGCTCTTTGGGTCAGTGAGTTAGTCTGCTCAGTTAACACATTTTTTGCATTGCTTTTGTTTTTCACAAAGTACCCCCAAGTGAATTTAAAAAGCCCCCAATATTTGGTCAGTGAGGACACTTCATACCCTGATGCAAAAGATCAAGAAGGAGAACAAAGAATGATCCATCAAACCTTTTGTAGACATTCAGACAGTTTCTAATAATGACTGTAATTTGGGAGGTGCACTGCCAATTCTGACAGACAGCCAACAGGTGACAGGCTTGTCAGATGCTGAGAGATTGAGAGCTGTTGTTCTTCCGATGTGACTTCCACTCTGCCTTCAGCACATTTCCAAAAGAAGGGCCTCTGCCTAATCATGACTGTCAAACTGAAGTCTCGCTCAATCTTCCAGAACTTGGCCCAAATCTCTCTCTATTTTCCACACATACGGCTCTGGTCCCACATCGGGGCACAACGCATGCTGTGCTTCCCTTGAGTGACAGAGTAAAATGCTGTTTAACCTGGGCTGGCCCCCCACCACAGAGCACCAATTAGCCTTCAACAAGATTTGTCAAGAGTGACAAAGATGTCGCCATGGAAACAGAGTGCTGCAGACATTTTGCTAAGTGTCTATATTTTACCTTCAAAATCCAAGAGAAAAAAGTCAGTGAATACTTGAGCAGGAGTGAAAAACAAGAAACCGCCACGGTGCACTGCTAAAAAAAACAGACCATATCTAAATCAACATAAAACTCGGCATAACTCATTGCGAAGCTTATCCCCCACTTCCTACCGAGGCGATAGGAATTTTTAATGTAGAATACCATATATCACGGAAACATATAGTAACGTTGCGGTATTGTGTGTCAGTAGGTTAAAGCGACGGGTCATTACAGGGCAGCTGCTGCCCTGCTGTCTCTGGTAAGCCACAGTATTTACCACTCTGATGCTCCAGCCGGGGCTGCCAGAGGACTGCCTGGTCTTTGGAACGTCCCACCCTTCTGGCTGGTCTGGTGACCAGGACAAGGGGGAGCTCACACTGCTATGGGGGCTCCATGCACCCTAAGGTAAGAAGGGTGGGTGAGAGAGTGAGAGAGAGGGAGAAGGGCGACAAAATGCAGCAACTTAAAAACAAAGCCAGCGAGGAAACAAAACATACAAAGAAAGATGTTGGAGAGATGTGTTGAGCTTCTTGTGAAGCCATCTGGGAACTATTCAAAATATACCCATCTAAGGGGAGCTAAAAGAAACCATAATTCTGATATTCTAAAATATTAACAGCTATTCCGTTACTTTTTGCACTAACGCCAATCCTTAGGGTTTTCCATGCACAAGTTAAACAGGCAAAGTTACAAACAGACTCTTTGTGACGGCAAAACCAGAGAGAATAATTGGGTTAGTTGCATTTCACACAGCAGAATTTGCCAGGGCATCATGGCACCGTGCCGCAGGAAAGAGGCCCTGCAAACACTCGCCATGGCAACCATGTATCTCTAGGACATGTTGACAAGGGGAATTGCAAGAGAACAGCCGCACATGAGCATATCAGAAAACAGCATGCTGGACTAAAAAGGAGCAACATTCACATGTCTGGAATACATTTCCCCAGGCCAAGTGTAACAAGTTAGCATGGGCTTTATAATGTTTATTTAAGCAATCGGATATATCTGGGGAAAGAAAACCCATTTTGCAAATTAAATTAGTCTACCCTCGGCAGTATCATTCATAATATATTATAGCCGTGGATGTAATTGAATTCCCGTTATTTGTCTGGGATAGGGACATTTAGCGCGTGATCGTCTCTATTATAATTCATTTTAAAGTGACTCAGACACTTGAAATTAAATGTTGTGTCTCCCCCCTATAGTTATAAATGATCTACTTCAGCTGATAGTATAGAAATGATGGGCAAATGTGGCGATGGGACTCTGTTTTGTGATGTGACGAACGCTCACACTACGGCGTGAGTTGCTGCATGTCTGTGATGTGTAGGTGAAATGAACAGAGTGACTGATGACATTGGGAATGCAGCTGAGTTGGAATATGTTGAAGACTCTTAGCCAAAACGTATTGTGACCAAATACATGCACATTTCAATGAGAAATAAATTTCAACCGAGCTCAGCATCGACTACTTAGTGGAGCACTGCAATAACCAGACAATCTTCCCGCTTCACCTGCAACAGTCCACTAGAAGCTATACGATGGGAAAAGGCAAACAAATGTCTGGACTCAGCATATCCTTAAAGCAACACTAAATAATTGTTGGAGCCCCCTAGCTTTAAATTATTGTCATCTGTTTGCATTTTGAAAACATTTTTCCCCTGTTTTGTTGTAGTCCAAAACGTGCTTTTTCCGTCCGTGGAGCTCCATCCTTTAGCGGAGTGAGTTTCCCTCGGCGGTTTGAGAGTTTGTAATCCCAGGCACACACAAGACAGCCAAGGCGGAGGTTCCTTTACATTGTAAAGCAGCCCAACCCGCAAATTTTGGGGGAAAACAGACACTTAGCTAATGCTCATTTCATATACATATTAAAGTACGCAACATCAGACGATCACCAGTCATTCGTCTGCACCCCATTTCCGCTCTAGACAACAAGCTGACGCTGAATAAGCCAAAACAAGCCAGACTGTCCACAGAGTTATTGGTGTTGTTCAGTGATGCAATCTAATGGTCCCTACCTGTTTAACCCGCGGCCTCCCAGGGGAAAACTTTCTCTTGGAGATAGCCGGCTTTCCCATGCCAATTTTCGGGGTAAGAGGGATAAGAGTGGTGGTTGGCATCACACTGCTGTGATCAGCAAGTGAAGGGAAGATATAGGAAGGTTCTCTGGGCGATGTCCCTCGGGCCAGAGTGGAGCAGTGGGAAGAAGAGGTAACTATCTCACTCAACCTGTCCAGAGATGCTTTGAGGGTATTCTCTTCTGACGATGTGCTGAGGAATGATAGATTAGGCTTCAGCTCTGGTGTGGTGTCCATCTCCTCCAACTTACAAGAGGTCGGGGTCTTAACAGTCTCTGTCAGGATGCTGTGAATGCTACCTTCCCTCCTTTCCTTGTTAAGTTCTTTTGGAGCAGTTAATAGGGGAGTAGCCCCAACTGCATCCATTCTCAAAGGCTGGGAGGGTGAGACTTCCATTGGTATCTCTGTAAAAGATATTGATGCAGTACTTGGTTCTTTGGTGGTTGAGATGATGGCCTTAAAATCCTTTGTGCTGGGTTTGACCATGCCCTCATCAGGGCAGGCCTCTGCCTTTGCTGGCTTGGTTTGTAATGAGATCTCCTGTGTCGTCAGCGTCTCTATGGAGAGCTGGGCTGGCAAGGACTCAGACTCTTGCTTGGGAATTCCTGGAGATGCAGGACTCTCTGCAGATGTAAGCTGTGTTGCAGGGGTTCTCGCTGCTGGCTTTATTTCTGTAAGAGGAAACAGATAGGGCTTAAGTCATCAATATGACTCATAAATGGAAATTGTGCATACTGTTTGAAATTGTACTTGGTAGGTTAGTTAGTAGTTAAAAGGAGAGAGATACTTAAATATGATACACTACATAGCCATGCTGCTGACATACAGCTCAAAAGCTATAGGCCAAAACGTAAAAGTGGTTATTACACTGCCACCATCAGGCCAACAAGTACCCCAAATAATCTGTGATTATTTGGGGAAAAATACCTAGAATTAAATTGGTGTTGTGCATTTAAAACCATTAGACAGGTATTCTGATTGGGAAAAAAAACAGAAATTAGGTCTAATATGATACCTGAATTCATTAAGTGGGAAAAAAGTACATGCAGTACATTTTAAACTTAGTGTTAGCACTTCACTCGCATGGACAGTCTCTAATTTCATAGAATTTGCTAAAGGAAAACACACTTTTTAAAAGTTAAATCTCCAAAATTGAAGCCCTTGAAAAGCATTTAAGCATTTTTTTTTTAATTTGAATCATCGGTCCTTTAGTGTTGTTACAGAAAGAACTTATAACTAACTAACTACTTCGGCTACCTGCATACCCATCTTTTTCCGATAATGAAAGCAGTATAAATATGATAAAGCAGTATCAGGTGTTTAGCATTCTTAATTGCTGGTTTATGTTACTCTAAATTCCCCACTAACTACTTTGCCCACTGAGTATTGTGAGCTGCACTAGAAACTAGGAAGAGCAGCTGGCTCATACACCTGGCCCATAACCATTATAGCAGAGGAAAAAATGTGAATTCAGCCCCACAAACATCAAACACTCAATTCAACACTTGACAACATCTACAATTATCGTTATGCATATCAAAAGATTCTGCATTTTGTTGATTCAACACTGAATTAATGGACTGTGGGTACAAACCTGGACTCAATTCACTCGGGTTATTGTTGACAGATAGTTCAGTAGCCTGCTTCTCGCCATTGTCGGCTCCCA
>OMNV01008735.1:0-32119 GCA_900303265.1 Brotula barbata
TGCGCGGCTGAGAAAGGAGCACCAAGTTTTCAAGAAGGAAGTGTGTACTCTCTGGTCTCCTCATTTTCATTCATGTTACTACGGGAACATGTACTGAATCGAAATGATCAAAAATGAACTATTAAAATCAATAAGAGGCTTTTATTAGAGGTGACATTTCCTGAATGGGCAACAGTTGGCATGTAGTCTACATTAAACAAACGTGCACAGAAACGCAAAATATTTCGTTTTCTTTAACGGTTAAAGATGTTTACTTTAATTTGTGCAAACATGGTAACACGAATTCATCATGTGAGATGTGTTTACTAGTACAAAATGTTCCACATCCAGTTTTACTACCCGCAACACCCAAAACAAAACAAAGAACTGATTCGACTGAATTGAGTCTCTACTCTCTCTACAACTTGGTCAACTGACCGGAAATGTGTGTTTTGATTCATATAAAATGAAGCCAATCTACCGTGGACAGGATTGGCGAGAGTTGTGATTCCTCCGGTGCTACGTATTTCGGTGACCTGACGTGTGACGTACGATCTGACTGCTACTTTTCCCATACCAGAGGTGAGTGATAAGGAAAGAGGTCTCACTCTGTACCCATTTTCTACGATGAGCAGAATCTGCTCTTTGAGCAACGATAGCACACATATCTGAATCTTAAGTTAAGCCGTTTACTTTAAAGATTTCTTGAATTGTGAATGTCTCATTTTCATATTTCCAGTGATTAAATTAATGTACATTGTATCTTTTTACAACAATACATTTGCCGTCTTATGTCACTCATTTTTTGGAAAAACAAACTGAAAAATAATCTTAATAATAAACTTTAATAAAAGCATCCTTACTTACTTTAGAAGTCATTGGTGGTGATCTCTGGTGAGTTTGGTGCTACCTGGTTAAGGTAAAAGCTACGTAGTAAAAGTTTAAATCCCACTTTGTAGAAAAAAAGCTAATCTGTCACAACTGAGGTTCAGCAGGCATGGAGCCAGAACATTCAAGGATTTGGCATAATTCATTAAAAAGAAGACAATTTCATTATCTGTCTTAAGTTTATGACAAAATCTTGGATGGAGTTGGCAGTTCTAAGACCATGTCGGAACACTTTGAGACAACGGTTGATTCAAGCGTACCAAAACTGTTCAACTACAATGGTTATTTGTGTACTTAACACACTTAAACAGTGGCATATATGCGTTTTACATTTAGGGAATTTGGATAGATGACATTGGCCTAATTCGGATTTATAAAATATGAATAATACTCCACAATCATTATCATCCACAGCCTGTTTACCATTGCTAATCACCTAGTCGAGTTTCATTTGAAATCATATATATTCTGAAAATCAGTGCGTTCCATTCTCATCCTTTTTTCCCCTCGTTAGAGTGGCACCTCTTCTTCAGCGTTGACGATCTGTGTTTCTCACCTACATAGTATGATTCAGGACCTTTGCACGAGACTTTACATATGAGGAAAGGCAGCACGTGCCAGTGAAACACGTGTTGACCTATATATTATATAACTCCGCCGGCACGTGACAGTGATTGACTCATTAATCTCTCGAAATACCGTCTCTGCAGTGAAAGTAGTTCCGCGAGCAGAACATTTGTGAACGGCACAGTGACCCGATGGAGTGACGTCATCGTCTGTGAAACGACATTTTACCTTGAATTCTCTCGTATGTAGCTCAGACATATTGTAGGTCCCTGTGGGCATTTTGGTCGTACAGAATGGAATCAAAACATGTAGATGAGGCGCGTCTGAACTTATTTATAGCTAATTAGCATTCTTAATTGCTTTTAATTCCAAATGCACTTTTTTCTCTGTGCCGCTAGATATTTAATTTTTCTCTCCACAATAGTCTAATTAATGGTGAATTTATACATTCCTTGAAGGGTGTGGGAGGAGGTGCCATGTTGGATTTCAAACGTATAAAGGTAGTGTTGGGTGGTGGTTGGTAATGGTTCATCCTCATCTTTCATGGGTCTGTTATTGGACTTGATTGACACTGACAGGAGCAAATGTTGAGCTCTTGAGATAAAGAGTAGGCGTTGGACATGGTGCTTCTTGTAACATGACGTCACAAAAACGCTGTACTGGCTATGTTTCCACTTTGTTAACTCTTTGGGGGTAAAATTATCACTTCTATACATATTTATGGATCCTTCTTGGACCATTGAGGTCTCTGGACAGCACTTTACAATCATTTAATTGAAAATGCAGTGTGAGGAAGTTGCTCGATGGTTTAAACGTGTGCCACATCATGTGTTGTTGCACCGGATATGAGGTTGTGATATTTCGACATGCCCTTGATCGCTATCAGTGGTGTCTGTTCCACTTTAAGGGTCAAACTCACCTGGTTCTTCTTACTGAGCGTGGCTTGATTTGGGGTTTTTCTGTGTCGTGTCGGTGTGGGATCCTGCCTGGTTGTCCTGGTTGTGACCTTTCTACCCAGCAGGGAACACAATGTCTTTTCTAACTCCGGACAGAGGAATGCCACGCTCTGTTGGACTTGGTTTCATACTCAGCAAATACTTTACATGCCCCAATTTACTTCATAACGCTCCAGTGTATAAAAACATCAAAATTTGCCGCTGAGGCTCTAAATGAAGCTGCAGCTGTGTTGTAGATTGAGGGCTGTGTAAATGGAGCTGTGCCTGGTTTACTCTGCAATATATCCAATAAAAGATGCAATGTAAACACAGTCATGATTGTCAGAATAATCTACCAGCAGCATTTTTTCCAGAAAAGCTTTTTACAGGAAAACCAGCAAAACAAATAAATGTGTTTATTGTGTCTATTATTGTCATGTGCTTTTCTGAAAGTTTCCATTTTTATTTCATCTCCAGTGTTTCCTCCGTCACTCAGTTCCTGTTTTCACTGAGTCCACTATAAGTAACATAGCTGTTTATTGCTCTGTGTGTGTGTTTCTTATACCGTATTAGTACTGAAGCTCCTAGGGTTATATTTTGTTTGTATGAAAAGTGCTACACACATCAAGTCTGGTTGAATGATGGATTGACTATACATTTCAAATAGAATGAAGCAATGGCGTCACACCAAACATTCCGCAGTAGACTAGCAAATGAGGCATTAAAAAGAATGTTTTTAAAATAAACAAATGTAACATGGGAGTTTTCCAGACTCTAATCTGCTTGTTGGAACATAAATTCCTTTTTAGTGCTATAAATAGGTACCTTTGCTATTTTTGCACCATATCTGATACAAACACAGTAGTAATAGTAGTACAAATAATCTAGAGTTTATTTGATTAACTTTTATAAAGTAGAACTGAAGGACTAAAGGACAAGTTTTCCTTATCTTAACATAAGTCACAGAACCTTTCATGTTTGTTATTTTTCAAATCCCACACTAGCACTGTACATTTTACACACAACATATAGTGTGTAGTTATTTCCCTTTTCATTTATGTGAGTGTTTGTAAATCAAATTTGTATAGCATTTCAACATTTCACATCACATCACACCAACCATCCAAGGTGTATGTTGGTCTGATTATGGCTCCAAAAATTAATTTGGAGACCAGTTCAGTTCGTAAGATCAGTTCTTAAATAGAAATGACCTCCAGTTTTGAAATTTTATTTTAATATGAAATTATATTATTATATTTAATATTAAATATAAATTTAAAGTGCAGAAAAGTATATTGAATACAAGTAAATTATTTGTCAAACGTATGAATTATGAAATTAAACCTTTGAACAGAAGCAAAATATGAGTGTATTAGATGTTACACAGAAAAGTGAGAACGTTATCTGTACTGAAAATATACAATGTACGTCAAGGGCGCCCTCTTGTGGCCTTATGAAGCCATAGCAGCACTGCCATGTCTGTAAAAAGCCCTCAGTGTTTCACTTCTGTCCATTTAAGATGCTTTTTTCTTTTTATCCTGATCCTGAGTTTCAAGACAAATTTCAGCTAAATTCTTCTAAGCCATTTAAACCATGAAGATAACAAAAAACGTTTAGACTTTAAGAGTTTTATTATTTTTAAGCATTTTTATCAACATAAAAACTCACCAATGTGAATGAATATATTAATGAGCATCGCCTCCTTCACTCCACAGACGTTTTCTTGAAATGCCTACCACCATATGTACACATCGTTGCACAAAATACATTACAACACATTCCTGGCCAGTACTGGGATCCAAATCTTTTACAAATCCATGTTGAAGGGGATATAAGTCAGAGTGGGACAGCTGCAGGGATTGGGGCATTTCTGAGATGGGAGCATAAAGGAAAAAGTTTGAAGGACCTCTAGACTTGTTAGATACATACCTCCTACAAGGCCAAACAAGCCTGGACAAAATCAACTGTAGTAGTAATAATAACACTAATAATAATAATAGTTGTGAGGTCTGGCTGGGTTCTGCATCTGCGCCCACTCTCATGACCCACCCATGGGAGAAGGCCAGGGTAGACATGCAAAAGTAGAACATCAGTTATTTGTAGTTCAAAATATCTATGCCAGGGCATTAAAAGAAAGAAAAAGAATATTAGTCATTTTTGCCCTGTTTGAACACAAAACCATTGTGGGGATGTAGCTCAGTGGTAGAGTGTGTGCTTTGCATGTATGAGGTCCTGGGTTCAATCCCCAGAATCTCCAGGAGTCTTTAGGAGTAGGAACTGTAAAGACAAAAGCCATTGATTCTCCAGACTTATTAAATTTTGATGTAAATTTGTGGGTTATTGGGACAGAACGTCCTTCGAGGGCATCTGTATCCGGGGCCTCAGTGTGTCATGACCCAAATGACGTTTTGGCTGTTTTTATTTTCTAAAATAACAACAAATACGTTAAAATATTTAAAGAAGTGAAATGAGATATTGGTTATTCTCCTCCTCCTCCTCCACGACTTCTAGTTTTGTTTACAGCACTGATTCAGGATGTGAGCAGACAGGTAACCTGCCTTCAGCTTTAAAACAAAATGATCTGATGATGGTTTAAACCTTTTAAGCATCAATCTGATTTCATTCTGACAGATTACATATGATAACATACTGACTGTGACCTGGATGCAGTTTGGTCTGTCAGACATGAACCTCAAAAAAACAAATAAAAGTGTACTACTGAAGCGACAAAAGTTGAGCTCCCGTGAGATAAAGTGACACAGTCGTGGATTTCAAGTCCTCTTGAACATAACATATATGTACGGACCACATGTATTTAACTCCCCACATTTTTTGAACAGGAAAATTTCAAGAAATCATTTTTCTATTACACACAACATCAAACATGGTGACACATTGCCGCACTCCATTAAAAAAAAACACGCATTTGTCTTTCACAAATAGTCTCACTCTCGACTCACATACACACACAAACTACTCTTGTAATCTGGTTACATCAATCTCACCGTTTCTGACACAGCTTGGCTTTCCAAATTGTGTCATTGTATTCCAGTGATTAGACAGAACCGGGATTCTGCAGCGGTAGCATCAATAAAATCCAGAGGGGAAACTTATTGACAGGCCAACGTATGATCCATTATTACTGTGGTTCTCAAACTATGGGATGTGTGCCATAGACAGTACATAACACGTACGTTGATTAAACAGCTTTTTGACACAGCATTGATGCACACTACCCACTTCCATCTATGCATCCATGTTTGTCAAGTTCCACACACATACTTTTAAGTTCAAGTGCCAAAACAGTTCATTATTTGGTTTTTTTTAACCCAATTTCTTTCACAATCCAAGTGGAATAATTTATCAAACAGTTGCTAAAAAAAAAAAAGAAAAGATAATTCAGGACTCCAGAAGTAACAGAAGCACATGTTGTTTATGTCGTTTGCCAGCAGATACATCTTAGATTAAATTAACAGTAAGTTTGACTACCAGTCAACTATTCCTGTGCAGCATCGAAAACCTCTCCTGGATTCCAACGATGGCTGCCACTGCAGACACAACCTGAACATCTTGGGGTGGCTTTTTCTGTCTGTACAACATGTAGATTCTCTCACCTTGTCACATCTAATAGATTTCCTAACAGGGAAACATCTGTCTCAGCACACTCATTTACTGACAATCCTACCAAAAGAAATGGAAAAGTCATTCCAAAAAAAAATCAACTCTACTTTTTAGTATTTTCATTTTCAAGGTAGTTTCAAGGTTAAGTGCAGTGAGTAACGGCTACATCTGAATGCGTTCAGATCACGACCTGTGATGATCTTTGGTAAGTATATGTTCTGTCTCCTCATTAATCCAAGCAGGTGCGATGGTTAAATGGTTTCTCTGAATAAGCCAGACGTACAGTACTATACAGGAAACAATAACGACCAGGAAATCCAAAGTAAAACCAAGAAAGCCATTTATGAATGCTGTGATCCCTACGGCACAGACCCTGACCATGTCAGTGTGATGGCAGATTGACTGGTGCTAATCATCTCTCCTACTTTGTACGCTTGTTTCTTTGTTTGCTGTCTCTGCTGTGACGCATCACATTTTTACGGTCCTCAGGTTTTATTATCTGACCTAATTTTCCGAAGCCACCATTGTTCTATCAGTTTATCCCTTTTATCACAGTGCGCACACACTGAATATGATCGCATTACAGCTTTATACAGTAGGTGTGTTGCTTTGTCACAACTGACTTAAGTTAAACATGAACGAGCTAAAAGATTTAACCTGTTCTGTCCCCTGTTAGTGATTCATTTATGTCCTTTCTAATATGTCTGCTTTACTTTGTTAAATGTCCTTCTGATTAATCTCTGATGACGCCCTGTTGATAATCAGCTGCTTAAAGGCACTTCACACGTTTGTTCAGATAAAGAAGTGACGGACCCCTTAAAATGGTTACAATTTAAACATGAGGGAAACATCGCACTACAGGGCTTTGACACAGCTGACAATATGTTGGACAACAGAGGGATAAACGGTCTTTGCAGGCAATACGTTGCTCCTATGTTATAAATGCATGAGTGTTAGGTAGAGGAGAGGGTTTCATGGATCTGCTTGAAGCTGTAGTCAGTAATGGGGTTCCGGTTGGATTCTGTGTTAGTGACACGTCTGTGCGTCCTGTGAAATCATTTAAAATGTGTTTCTCACTCAGATGCTAGCTTGGCTTGTCAAGATTGCCATCATTATTACTCAACTTTCCACGACTTGTCAACTTTTGGATTATTTCATTATTATGATTATTATTATTATTATACATGTTTTTGGGAGGCATTAAGACGTCTGGCCACAATTTGCTCAGTGTACCAAATCCATGAGCAGTAAAGGATGATTCCAGTGTGAAGTCCTTAAACGTGAATTGAAATAATTTATAAGGTGAGAAATCTTTGTAATTAAACGAAGAGGCAGAGTCACCACTATGGCCTAAAGTTATTCCGTGTGTACAACTAATTTATTTGCAAATTTACATTTCATATATTGTATCTGAACACTGTTGAATTTATCACTGTATGGTCTTTAGAGATGAAAGTGAGTTTGATGATTATTTGAAGTAACATTGATCTACCAAACACTCCTGGCATATTGGCAATATGCCCTAATTTGACAAAAGCAGTAAATCCACATCCTTGTGAGATTAAAACTAAGAAACAAAGATAATGAGCACAGAAGGAAAATCCTGGAAATCACACTGGAATGATCATTTCAATCTGTGAGCGCCGTATGTGTCCGCAGGTTTTATTCTGGCTATTCATTATCAACAGTGTGACTACAGTGCACAAAGCTTGTGTTCAGTAATTTCATGGATGAGAAGTAGAAGCGGTGATTTGCAGCCAAGACTCATACAGTCGCCTTGAGGGCAGTGTAAATCCTCTCCAGAAGCAGAATGATGAGGAACATGCAGATATGCTGATTTAGTGTCCTAGTTAAACTGGCCTGAGAGCTACATGGGTAAAGGTGGCACCTGCACAACATAACCAACCGAGGTAATGAGGTAACGCTCCTTAGTTGTCCAAGCTGTTGGCTTTGTTGCAGACCTAAATAGCTTGTGATGAGGGTTAAATTTAAACAGCGATCCGTGCTGATAGGACAGCCTTCAGCACCAGCGGGGCTCCAGGGCCCGACCCTGTGTCCGTAAACGTCTCTCCTTCACTCTGCCGCGTCGTCTCCCGGTTTTGGCTCGTCAGGCCTTTCCTGCCTTCATGTATGTGGGGATGGTGCCTCGCTGAGTCAAGCCCTCGAAGCGCTTGTACGTGTAGTTGAGAAAAACCCAGTCCTTGGACTTGAAGTCCGGCTCCGTGGTGTTGACTGTTCACAACAAAACACCAAAACAACATTGACTTGGTCTCCTATCTACCACTGGAGGGCAACACAGATCAGTTTAAAGACAGGACATGACGCAACAGTAAAAAAGTGAGCGGTTCAGGTATGTAAGCTGCTAATATTACACGTTAGTCATAGGAATGATCAAAAATAGACTGTAAAGGACCGTTCAGGACCAACGGAGTTCGTCTTTCCATAAGCCTCACACTTAGAACCTCCTGAATATATATAAAAGCCTGTCACAATTATCCTTGCTTGGCTTTTTTATATAAATGTCTTAAAAGATTATGTGAGTGAGGACAAATGCAGAGGGAGTGCCCTCGGACCAATGCTGTCTTTAATGGACTATTATCGGCAGTACTAACAGTACTGACTAATCTGTGAGCTGCAGCAGCACAGATCTTATCACACATGAGGCTTTTCAATGTGCCACAGCTGAGTGTTGCACAGCATCTGCAGCTCTCATTGTTTGGCAAGGCGGTAATAAAAGGACTGGGTGTGGTAGAATAAAAGCCGCCAGCAAAGAACTCCTGTTAACAGGAGACGAACCTCTGTTTACTGATCTTATTTCAACGTACATTCATCATAACTGTATTCATACGTACTACTGATCACCTGCTCTGTCTGTTATCACCTCTGAAACTGATTCAAGGCTTCTGGTAACACAGCAGGTTTTTTGGTGCCATTTAGTTGTACAAAAGCATTTCAATATTTCAGACAAACCTGGCTGCAGGATGTCGGACTCAGGGAAGTCGTCGAAATTTGAGGTGTCGTCGATACTCTTTATTTCGATGGAGATCGCTGCTGGCCGTTCCCTGAGGAGGTGGATTCAGGATGGAGAAAGGAAACAATAAATATTAAGTGTGAATTCCTAGCCTAATCTTTGTTGTACAACAAAGGTACAAATCCTTCACGTACCTGATGTGCTCCCAGTCCACCAACTCAAAGAACTGGTGACTCTTGATCTCGTCCACGCTCACAGCTCCAATCCTGTTCTCGGCATCAGTGCAGTACCTGAGACACATCAAGAGATAACGAAAAGCAATGCAATGACTTTATGTGGCTAAGAGGAAGCCACAGTCCTGAGGACCGACGTCCTCACCGGACTCATTTAGACTGGCTTGATTTGTCATATGGTTGTCACACCTTAATATCAAGTCTTTGGCCCTCTCTGAGATGGGGACTTCAGGTGGAAAAACAAGGGTTTCCTTCCAGTTCATCACCTTCCTGTATGTCTCCTGCGGTGTCTCCGAGCAGAACGGCGGGTAACCTGACAGAACCAACACGGAATCCAAAAAATGTGAATCCGAGATAACTTTTTTCCCCAACTCCTTGTCTGACGCACGCACTCTCTCTCTCTCTCTCTCTCTCCCCCTCTCATCCTCTATCTCTCGGTCTCCTGTACAAACCAGCACACGCTTACCTATGAGCATCTCATACATGATGACGCCCAGAGACCACCAGTCACACAGCTTGTTGTAGCCTGTCTGCATGAAGACTTCAGGGGCGATGTAGTCTGGTGTTCCCACGGTGGAGTAAGCCTGAAAGTCACAATCACAGCTACATTTAACAAAAAAAAAAAAGAAAAATCTGATAACTGCAGTGTTTTAAAACTATGCTGAATTCTTGATGAAGTCCGTTTATGGATTTATAGTAACGAGGAAGTTACATGGTGACGGCTGCACATTTGCTTTCCCATTAATATCATATATAAAGAAGACAATAAGTTATGACTGGAAGTCAATTTAAGGTAATGAAAACAAAACACTGAATCTCTAAGATGCCAAAGCCGTACCAGCTGCCTCCGGTTCTTTTTCCAGGTTTCTGCTTTTCTCTTGGAGTTCATGTTTTGAAAAGCTGCAGATTGTGTGAACAAAAAAAGAAAAAAGGAGTGAGATAAAGAAAAGTACAAAGAAGAAAAATAGCATCAGCAATTATTTAAGCTTCAGCTAACTTTTTTAAAAAAACGATTAGATTTCAACTCACAGAAGTCGCTGGGTGGATTGTGCGTCAGGTTCCTGTAAAACTCTGTGCGATGAGCTTTCTTCAGTCCGGTACACAAGCCAAAATCAGACAGTTTCACATGTCCCTGTAAACAATCAGACATCTGATAAGTCCACTCTTATACATAACGCATAGAATGACTGGTCAACAGCCAGAAAACTCATAGGTATCAACTAGTCGGACATTATTTAGTTAGGCAAAAATTGTGTATGTGTGTGTGTGTGTGTGCACTCACCCTGGAGTCCAGCAGGAGGTTGTCTGGTTTGATGTCTCTGTGGATGAAGCCCAGTTGGTGGATGGAGTCGATGGCCAGCACCGTCTCAGCAATGTAGAACTGTGTGGCCTCCTCTGACAGAGTGTCCTTCTTCATCAGCAGGGTCATCATGTCGCCTGGAAAAAAAGGCCAAAGTGCTCCATCAACAGTTAATATAACAGAACAGTGATCTGAAAGCTTTTCCGTCTGATGTTTTACACGAGGCTGTGCATTTTATAGATGCAGTTTTGTGATGAATACGTGATATGAATGTGAAGGTTGGAGAGGTGGGATGTCTCAGCACTGACCAAGTCACGGTTTCCACTGATAATCCAGTCATAATGTGCTTTATAGTGAATTAATGCCGGGCTGATTAGTGTGGTCAATTTACACAAATTGCGGATGATTTTATACTTTGTTTATTTTGTATAACATTCCAGACAAACTAAGTCATTTGATGGAATTATGCATCAATTATTATATACTCTTATATACTCCTTCTTGGTGAGTCCAAATGAAGTCAAGAGTCAGTTTTTAAAGTCTAGTTTGTAAGCCTTTTTTAGTATTGGGTTAGTACATTAGTGCCACTGATCTTTTCATTCTGTTATGACAATTAATGTAAAAATGCAGACCTCCAGGCAGGAACTCCATGATGAGGTAAAGGTTCCTCTTGTCCTGGAAGCTGTAGAACATCTTAACCACCCACGCACCGTCTGCCTCCACCAGAATATCCCTCTCTGCCCGAATATGAGCAACCTGCCAAGAGAAGGGTGGATTCAGGAAAACACAATTCACCAGGAATGCAGTCGCTCACTTCATTCTCATGCAGGTTTATACCTTTGAATAGAGTTTCCTGAAGACAACAAACAATAGTTACATGTTCCGCATAGGAAAGCTGATTTATAGAGGGGTCTGATGTATTGATAAATGGAAACAAACTTAGATTCGTGGAAGAAAAATATCAATAAGGAGAACATTACTTTATAAATGAATGCTCTTTAGGATTTTAGTGCTGACAGACGCTTACCTGTTCCTTCTCCAACATGTCAGCTTTTCTCAGAATCTTCATGGCATAAATATGTCCCGTGTCTTTTTTCTGCACTAAACGAACCTGAAGGAAGACACACCGCAATTAAAAACTTAGCCATCAAGTTTCACAGACAATTCATGGGAATGTTGTTTAATTCTGAACCAAACCGTAGAGTACCTCTCCGAAAGCTCCACGCCCGATGACCTTCAGAGACTCAAAGTCATCCAGGCCGAGTCTCGTCCTCTTCAGCCGCAAGAACTCTGTCTCCTTTCGGGCATGCTGGGAGCGGCGCATTACTTTCTGCAAAACAAAAAGAACATGCTGAAGCAGCAGATGGAAAAAACTTGTACCCAACAAAAGAAGCCTTGTGTCTTTAAACTGTTGAAGCCCCGATATACTTTGAAAGAAAACAAAATAAGAGGGAACACTGTGTGCGATTTAGTCTCTAAAAACCTATAGTTCTTTCTATGTTGGCAGAGGTTGCACTGTGTTTAGCAATAAAAAGAAAGGACTGAAGACAGAAAGAGACGTTACATCTGTCTTATCACTGCATCTTCAGCCTGGTAATACATCTTTTTGCTCTGACGGTTGTGCTTCATATAAAGTATATTGAGGCCTTTCATGGCTCATGTGGGGGCCAAATGTACCGTACCTCCTCATCTGGCAAACCCTCTTCATCCATTGCCTTCTCCAGTTTTTTTTGCCTAGGAAGTAAAGACAGAAATGTCTTTTAAAACACAGATCTGGAAGGGAAATAGACAAACAAACAAACAAACAAAGAAGGTGATCAGGTGACCTTAAGGTGTTGTAGCTAGGAACTGAATGCCCCGAGTCTGTGGAGGGGTGTTAATAGTCAAGTCAGAAAAACATGTACATGAAGATCAGCTGTCAGGTAACACGAGAACAAGGGTAAATAATGAGACGCGGCCCCTTTGTTATGCTGGCTGCTGAGGTGAAACGCCTCTGCTTTGTTGCTGGCACTGAATCCTTGTTCAGGGACGGGTGGAATAACACTTGAAGCTCTAACACAACAGCGACCTTTACATAAACACTCATCCATCTGACGCTTTGGTTACAGCCTTATTCCAGTTAATCTGCCAATTCATTTGATGTCCTGCCACTGCCTCCACATGCAGCTTTACTGTAGAGGAAGTCAAACTTGTGGAATTTTTGATGAATAAAATTCATGACAAGCAAAAATTTTCTAGTTTTTGTTCAGCAGATAGACATTACGCTACTTATTTTCATCATTAGACCTTCACAGGATTTTACAGGCGTGCCTGAGTGACTCCTTCCTGACTCTCCTCATAGGTTTTGCTGCATCTGTCCGTTGGAAACCTTACAGCGTTCACTCTCGTTTAAGTGTACTGAGTTATGCAATCTGATCAGCCTCCCATCATATCTCCACCCAACTTTGATCTGAAAAGAACATAATAACTGAAGACACCTGTGCGGGCATGGAGGCCTTTTAGTCTGACGGCTTATCATCTTTCTGCGGAGATCAAAATGTTTTGCATTCTTGGTTTATATAATCCTGTGAAGCGTGGCATACTGTCTGTCCGCACGGGTTCTTTCCAGAGACCAAGACGTGCAAATAAGAAGAATGGGAGGCTGTATTGTCAGTTGATGTGAATGATTCTGCGTTGTCATGTGTTTGTCCCGCGATGGACTGCGACCTACCCAAGGTGAAGTCTGCTTTCTGTGGGGCTACACAGGAATGATGGGAGGAAGGAGGGTAGGCTGCAGGGATGGCTGCTCCAACACCACCCATGTTTTAATCTGGTATCTTAACTATGTTTCTCAGATCTTTTTCATCAGAGTCGCCGTAATCAAAATGTGACATTTATGCATTCATAACATAAAATGAGATTTCGTGGATTTGAGACAGTTTCGTTTTTGATGACTCATCTTGTATTCAGGGGCACTTTAGTTTGATCCAATCAAATATGATATAACCTCCAGTCATAAAGGGTCATGCTACTACCTGGCATTCATTGCAGCTGATGGAGCAATTCCATCGGCTGCTTCCATTTCCCACCCCCACAAGTGCTGTTTTTGTCATTCAAAAAGTTGGAACGCAGTCATTTTACAGAAGGTGATACGTGAAAACAGCATGAAGTGTTAAGTGAAGATAATCTTTATAAATGTCAGGCAGTTGATTTCACTGGTCTGGTCCCTGCCTGACGGAGAATCCAGCAAATGATTTTCTCAGATCAAATCTCTCCGGACATTTCTCACATTGCATTAGATAAAGATGTTCTAAATATCCATCGTTCAGATGGAACGCTCCACGCGTGTAAATACAGCCATTGATAAGCAGGGTGGCGAATAAAGAATGTGTCCTGTAGCTAAAATAGCACTTTTCCTTTACCACTACATTGAATCCCCTGTCTGCTGCTCTACAAACGTACTTCAGCTAAGTGACTCACATGTACCAGATACAGCATGACTGGTGTGTTTCCTCACGTTTGTTGCCGAGACAAGTCTTGTGGTCATACATCGATGGAATGCTTGTGAAATACATGACACATCTCATGAGGTGGGCGCTCAGCCTGTTGGGCTTTTTTACCTCATCTCCCGCTCCTCGTGCTGTGTGAGCAGAGTGCTGTAGAAGTTTTCCAGTGTCAGCTTGGCCACAGTCACCCTCTCTCGGGTGTGGTTGCTCATGGGAAGGGCAGCTGCAGTCCCTCCCGTCATGGCCATACTATCCTGAGGATACAGCATATTTAAATTTTTGGGTTAATTTCAGCAACATCAGCAGCCATAATCCTCTAACTATGGCACCTATAAGGGCACTTTTTAGCCTACACAAAAATGCTCCTCAAAACCATTTGCATGCTGCAGAATCATCATCGTCTCACGTCTTATGGTTAATATGGATCTACACTTGTGATTTTATTATCCAAGGGATCCGTATCCAGACCCAGAGCAAGCTGTACCCAGTCTCAGGGTACCTAGAGCAATGACTTTAATTGTTTTTTGTATCATTATTGTATTGTATTATATATTATCAGACCTACCACAATCAGATACAGGTTACATTTTAATCCATATACTATTACTAAGGATCCAAGAACACAGACAGACACTCACACGATGAACATAGTTTTTGTCCCAAACTAGACAGCAGCTGAGTTCTCGGCTTATCGCATCTTCAAGCACAGAAAATAATCAGTGAAATCTCCAATGGTCGTTCTCAGAATGCATTCCTGCTCTTAATACAAACACTTACATAATATTAAAATGCCCAAGCACCAGGACAGATAGCAATCTTTGGAAATGTCTCTGCAGGCAATGTGCATTTGATGATGTGACTGTCAAAAGTAAAGAGGGAAGCTTCATCATCCATTTGTAAAATCAGCACATCACATAATATGTCAGATTAAACCTCTTGAACATGAACAGACCTATTTGTATTTTATCAAATCATACAAAGATAGTTCTCTCCAAAGTGAATTTGAGAAGTGTTTTCTGCATTCAGAAGATTCAGGGATTTCACCATCAGATGTCTAAGCCTGGTGGGATCTCTGTGTGGAACACGAGGCACACAAAATACAAGAAAATAAAGTGTTAACATGAAATGTTTAGTGTTCCTCTTCTTTAAAAAAGCAGAATATGGACATATTGTGTAACAGAGGGAGGGAGGAAGCAGGCGGACATGTACATCACCAAAACATTTGAAGGTGGTACGTCATCAGAAAGGTATGAATGGGGTTTGATTAGCTCACAAAAAAAACAACACAGCCCTGCAGGGCAGAGATAGGACCAATGTTTCGTCTAGTCACTGGGCCCTTTCCCTTCCCGGCCCCAACAATCTCTGGACAACATGGGGCTTCCTGACTTCTGAGACAAATCACTCGATCACTGCTGTGACCGGCTCAGTTTGGGAACTCTCTGTTGGGTGAAAAACACAAAAAAAAACCCCTGCAGCTTAGGATGTATCAACGCAAGCGATTATCAGCACAAAAAACCCAGATGATCTAACATGATATTGTGATTCTAATCGTGAATCACAAGAAGCCTTTTGCATCCATCTGTGCAGAGAAATTTCCTTAGACATGCAATGTGAGAGCACAACATTCATTCTGTTGTGTATTATTGACAGGGAGAACATTACTTTAGCCATTCCTTAACCACTAACTGTGAACTGTATCGGCAAAAGTAAACACCAGCCATCCAGACAGACCATGACAGTTTTTGTGGTCTCGGTGCAGCCCACATAGGCCCAACATGTAATTATATTTTGGAGGAGGTATACTTGACATTGGTGGATTTTTTAAATGCCATTAAGATGGTGAGTGAAGGATTATCATAACTGGAAGAGGATGTTACATCACTCAATACTATACTATGGAAAAGAGACAGTATAGCAGGTGAGGACCAGCATGCACTAGGCTCACACTGACGGAAAGACAGGGGATCGTTTACATGTTCAAGTTAATCTACTTACAAACACATAATCTAAGTCTAATAGTCAGATGGCATTGATTGGTTGCCTTAATTGAGGTAGCATCAAAGTTTAACTGTGCGTGTTATCATATAGAATGTTGAGCCAGTCAGCCCTTCATCTGAGTCTGAAAAGATCCACATTGACTTCAACTTTCCCAGATCCTCCCCATAGCTAAACAAACAGGGCCACACCGCTCAGACTCTTACAAAGAAGCCTTTATAACGTCAGGTGCAATATTCAGAAAATAAACTGGGGTGTACCCAAAATAAGGCCCTGGGGCAAATCTGGCCAACTACATCAAATGCTAGGAATTATACAAATATCTATAAGATTTGACAATTCTTCATGCAGTTAAATAACACTTTGAGCATTTTAGTTTTGTTTACATTTCTTAGACAAAAGTGTCACTTCTACCCTGAGGCAGAGAATTTCTCAGTTTGGTGTAATTCAATTCAGTCAACATACATACTGAACACATGCACACACACACAACACACTCCACCCTGCAAGTACTGTATGTGACGAGACAGGAAACAGTTTCCGTCTAGAATAAAAGGCCTCAGTCATTACGCCAAAGGGAGTGGGGCGCACACGTACACCCACAGCTCAGAGTCCTGTACGAGCAATTAATAAGCCAGCACCTCGGCGTTCGGTATTTCAAGATTTTACTGCCAAATTAACACCCACTTTTGTATTGAAAAATTATAATAGCATGTGTCCATTATTCAATGGTGATTTTATCACATGTTATGCTATATGTTTGTTTCTCCATATGTTGGTATTTCACCTACAATGTGCTCCTATAAGAATAATTTAGAACACGCGCATTTCAAAAAATGTAGCCTCAGGAGAGAAAACAGTGCCGGTGATATTGTTCTACAGACTGGAGCTGCAGGGCAATGGGACTGTGTGAAAATACAGGCTCACACCGTCACATGCAGCCAAACCGGTTCTGGAAAATGAACTCCAAGTCTTTTGTCCATGATGAAAAAACCTCAGTGTGTAGTCCTCCACAAAATTTGGCAACGTGATTATTACCCAATGAAAAATTCCATTATTTAATCTACATATTCTACAAAAATACATACCACAAAATATAAGGGGGGCAAAATGCGAACTCATCGTAGATCACATTCATTCATTCAAAATATAACCCTAGCGCTGCTAATTTGTTGTGGCTGGTATAAATATGAAAAGTAATCGATAATTTATGTGTTAATGACTTATCAGCTAGCATTTCCTTTTACACAAACAGAGATCAAATGTTTTGGTAATTATTCTTGAAATTTGGATACTAAATAGTACAGTATATTGGGGACTAAACTTCACTTCGATATTGACCACCTCTGTGACCTTGACGTCCACTTCTGGGTCAGGACTCTGGATGTTTTATTTGTTAATTTGTAGATTTCATTTAGTTATATCTTTTTTCAATCACATTTCTGTGGGGAGTTAATATTGTCTTACGTTGCCTCATTGGTTCTGCTGGTAGAGCACAGCGACATAGTTTTGATTCTGATCTGCCACAATACAACAAAAACTACGTTAAAACCAAGAAAAATAAGACTCAAATACTTAGTACTACATACATACTAATACTACAGTACTACATAGTACCTATTCCTGTACTTTTCTACAACTGACCTACAACTGTGGATGGTCGTGTGTGGTTGTTGTACATCTACACTAAATCAAATTTTCAAAAGTTCATCAGATATTTACTGAAATGTCTGTAATGCAAGACAAACTGGACAGTTAAAATAGACCTTTCATTAGCTAAGGCAAAGATTCTGTACAATGGTAAATAAAAATACATGTCTCAAAAATAACAGATATTTTTAAAGTATACTGCATGTAAAATGTCATTCATTGTAGTTTGATTTAAATCAGACTGAAAAGGGAAGAGAGCTTGCCTAAAATTCCGTGCATCTGTTCCTAAAAATATTGCAAATGTTCCACCCGGTACTCTGCCCTTAGACACACTTGCAACAGGGAGACACAACAAGCAACTCACACAAAGCCAGTGACAATTTGCAACATTTAAAGAGCAGAAAGACACGACTTTCAATCTATCTCAGGTGATAATGTTATGTTCAAACACACAGAAGTGTGCATATACAGTCCTCAGACTATCATGAACAGAATCGTTCTCAAATGTCTTGAATTGGTAGTAATCCAAATCATCTCAGTAAAAAGACAACTCACAATCTGCACACTTGCCAATTTGGGCTCTATGCGTCGAAAATATTTGGGAATAATTTCTCACAACAATAAAATTTTCAAAGATTTCAATGGTTTTGATGATCAACAGAAACTTCCAGTCATCTGCTGTACAAGCTTAATGTACAACTGGAACATATTTACACGATGTGAGAGGCACTGATATAGAATGTATTCATTTTCTAGTGCTATGGACTATAAATTTCAGACACTGTTTTTTTTTGTTGTTTTTGTTTTTTTGCTTTTTGATGCTGCTGCTGCTGCTGCTGTCTTAGCTATCTGTGCACTTGCTGATAGCCCCATTGCGTGTCTGGCAGGTTCCATGACAGAAATAAATAGGAAACCGACAGCATAAAAATAAACACCTCCAAGTCACTAATATTTCTCCACTTACCTCCGCGTCCTGCTCCAGAGTCAAATAATGGCTTGGCGCCAACCCACCTCCAAGCTGAAACAAATGTATACTGTGTTTTGGGGTTTTTCTGCCTAATTTTAGGCAGCTGAGGGCTTCGAGATTTAGGCACAGGCGCGGGCTACGAACCTACGAGGCTACTCAGTAAACATTGGCGATATCAGCGCCGAATCATAACAAAAAACAATGACGCTGGTAGGAACCTACAATAAAATAACTTTGAAATTATTTATAGTCTCCATTTTGTCCTCTGACCTCGAAATCCGGCGTTTCCCTTGTCTTTCTCTGTATAAAACGATATAAGCAGCACCGCTTCCTGGGACCGTTTAGCTCACTAGACGCTCAAACCACGCAAAGACGTAGCGGTTTATTGACGTCAGCAAGAACCAATCATCAATGAAAACCTTAACCAGCTGGTCCCCTTTGGCCAATCAACACATTGAAACACGCTGGAGTGACGTGCAAATTGACCAGTGAGAAAAGTCAATCCGCCCCTTCTTAGTGTTGCGTTCCAGGACGCAAGATCATTTGGAACACTGACGGTGATGTGGTATGGAATAGTTATAAGCTCAGTATAGTTATGTAATTTAAGAGCTTATACAGATCATTACTGCTCATAAATAACGGTCTTATTTTCACGATGCATTTGAATAGGTATTACGCTCACACTGCGACTGAACGACTATACCTTAGAAAACAGAAAAAACTATAATGTATGTACAATGTTTCAAGGTGGTATCTAAGGTCAATAAAATCTCACACTCTACTTAAAATGGAAATGACATGTTGATAAATGATAATAATATAAATAATGATATAAATATGACAGAATACAACAGTAGAAATGACTTGCATACAAATCACCACCATGACAATACTGAAGCAAAACAAAATATACAATTTATTTTAAACTTGTAAACTCTGAGGAAAACAGCTACGGTTCCATCTTCATAAAGTATTTTTTAAATTCAATTGAAATGTCCAACACAATATTTCCCAAGACACCAAATATATCAGGATGTACTCTGTATGGTAGAGATAGATGGATACATAGATCTGTATATTATCCATCCCCACAGGGAAATTATTTTTTCTTTTTTGTTCTTTTTTTGTTCTTTTTTTAGATAGATGCTGAGTGAAGATAGTAAAAGATATGATACATGGTATACTTGTTACATTTACTTTCTAGTCCTCTAAATAACTATAAGCCGTTTGTCTTAAGTTAACCCAATAACAAGTTAATATACAGTACCAGTGCTTTAAACTATTTGAACATTTTTACAGTACTTTAGTTTGACAACATTTGTAGAGACAGAAATATCACAAGATTTGATGGAATAACAATAAACCCATGATTGAGTAGTAACAACCCAAAATAATATCACAGCAACATGTATATGATGATATATTTACAGCATATGATAAAATTAGATATGGCATATTAGAATATGTATTTTTGAACATGATTGGCTTTTTGTTTTATTAAAATATCATATTCTTGATACAATCTTTCATTTCCTTGTTGTCTTTGCTTCATCGGTGTCTCTATGCCAAAGGTTTATAGGACAAAGAACATCTGTATGCAGCTCAAGATTGCCCTAATTGGTGATGAAATCTGCACAGATAATGGGAATGCAACAACAACAGTGAGTGTTTATTGAGCAAAACACAGTAGGGAGCTGCATGAGCTGGTAGGTGAAGTTTCTCACTCATAAATGTCCTTATTTGGGCCGGCTGAATGCTTTCACTGCTGGAGCCATGATGTCAGCATGCGAAGGGGTGGGTGTACCCTGCTAACACCTCTGGGTGTGGTCTCCACCAGACAAGGCTGTTTTTATATTGCTCACTTCAATGACGCCCACTGGACTGTGATACGGCACCTATATTTAGAATTGGTTCATAAGCACTCTGGCTTACAGCCTGTGTCTCACTAAATTCAATCTGTAACAGTCTCAGGATTTTACAAACTCACTCAGGGGGTTTGGGTTAAATCTAGACTGGCACATTGATGCTGTTGTCTGACAAAAATAGAGTACTGTTACTCATTAACTGAGATACAGGAGTTTTTCATTTTTATTTCGATTCGATCAAGAGGAGACAAGGAAGAAATGATACATCTAGCTTAGTTGATAGGTTCTGTACCAAATAAAAGAACATGATTTGAACCACGAGAGATGTTCTAGTCAGTGTGTTTGTTATCAAGAATTTAAAAGAATGATGGGGTGTGGCCCAGGGAGCTGATCCAGATCCAAGGTGAATGCAGGAGTTAATGTCTTGACCCTCTTTAACCCCTTAAATACTGGAAAATGAAATATTAATTTGAGTTAGTTTAAAATGGGCTTTTCCACATCAGTATCCCATGAATAATTGATTTTATCACACTGAAAATACATTACAAATTCCTCATAATTCTTTGAAAAGTTCTGCTAAAAATGCAAACAACCATTGCTGGTACCCCCACCTTTTAAGATATGGTTAATTTCCAATAAATTTCTGTTCATTCTTAATATGTTATATTTTGCATTACACAGATTCATCCAGAATGCATCCTAATGTTTTTGATATCTTTTTTTGAAACTTTTGGTTTGTCACCAGGATTTTTTGAACATATACAACAAAAGTATTACTTGTGAACTAGGTTAAATCCCGCCAAATAAAAAAAGAAAGCTTTCTGTACAGATTGAAAATTAACAATCAACTCTTGTAGAAAAAAGAAAGTCTAAATTATACAAGAATAAACATTATTGGTAAAGTAAGTTTTTGATATTTTTGTGCTTCTTAACTATATGCTGACATGACACTTGTAGTGTGGAAGGTTTCCAAATAAGTTGATCACTGCGTCATCAGTGGCTCTCTTCTCCCTTTTAGAATTGTTTTAGCTGTGCTGTGTCCTGTTCCCATACTATATTTGTCATGCTTACGAAATCCACTGAATCTCTCTGAAAATACCCAAAACCCACCAACCTGAAATTAGGCCTGTAAGTTTCCAGACAGTTGACACTTTGAATGTATGACTTCATCACCAGGAGTACACCATGAAACATTCGCTAAATATGCTTTGGGGATATAAGTATCCAACGTATTCTCATGTCAGAATTAAACTAACATAACAAAATATATTAAACATTGTTCAGAGATGTCCACGCCTTATAAAAAGCACAATTGGTTACAGGTTTTTGTCCTGCTTCAATTAAAGTATGTATAAAAAGAGAATTGAATAGCTGTGTATAGATTTGAGTTTGTACTGTCATTGCAATCATTAAGAATTAGAATGAAACATGGACGAGAAAGATTTTTTTAAATGAAATGAAGTGGAGCTACTGAAATTTGGGAATGAATTTCGAAGATATAAAATTTTTGGACTCTCAACATAATTATGTGTCTGTACTTGTCAAAATATTAAGCATCTCTTCAAAACTTTATTATAAAACAGCAACAAAAGACATGGAGAAACAGTGGCAGAACTACTTCTCATTTCCACTTTTAGATAGTTCAAGCAGCTTTGTGAGGTTCTGAAGAAAAGACACACCAAGACAATATTTCTTACGTAAAAATCAACAAAAACGACCAAAATACAACGTAATATACAACATATACTATACAAAACCTGACAGGACATGGGCCTGTTCACAGGCCGAGACCAGGGTGTAGGAGACAGGCGTGAGACAGGAGACATGGCAGAGTATTACTCTGATTCTTTCACTACTTACAGAAATCACAAAAACAAATTCCACTTTCTTAGCAGTTGTTTTTTACTCTTTTCGCTCAAACTCTTCTTTCCAGCATAAACAAATAAAGAACTGAGTGCTCTGTAAAGACAAGCACTACCTATGGACCATGTGTATGGTGCCTGTTGAAAATGTATGAATGCCCTCTTCTGGATATTAGGTAAGGGGACTGTATCAGTGTTTGCTCCACATGAAACTCTGTACACAAAAACTCAAAAACAGCATGCTTACGATTATTGAAATTGTAATGTTTAATGTCTGGCTGGCGCTGTGAGTTCTCTCACAAAGGCTGAGAGTATGAGTGCTTTGAGGCATGTGTTGTCTGTATGTAAGTATGAGTCAAACAAGTTACAATGTCAAGGTCAAAATTGTCCCATATTCCATTCTGTATGTTGTGGGTCAGGATTCAGGTGGTGAGGGCTGGGTGGGTGCTCCGTTGCGAGTGCGGAGCTGCGATTGGGCGATGTCGGCCAATGCGCTCTGTATCTTCTCTAACAGCATATCTCCACGATAAACCACCTCCTCTAGACGAGCTGCCGCCTCGTGGTTCTCCTCCTCGAGCTGCCGTAGACTGGCCGCCTGATGAAGGATGCAGAGGTTCAGATTTGTTAATAATGAGTTGTGATGTCTTTTTCTCTGTTGTGCTTTTCTTAAAAAGAGGTGAGCAGAGCTGTTCATGCATCGAGAAATTTATGCAAATCAACATGCGACAAAGATGTGTCCTAAAGATAAGCACTAAACAAGAAATCAACACAAGTTTCAGTTCACACTCTTATACATAAAGATTCCACTATTCGTCCTTAACCCTCGTTACGGATATCAGACGGTGGTCTAAGGTGTAAGGATGAACAATCTGTCAAAGCCTTGCCTAATACTTACTCATTGCATCTGTGTCTTTCTCTAACTACTGCGAAGAAAGGACAAACCCTTTGTCAGCTATTTTTGAGCATCTTCCAGGATTTGTAATATTGAGAAGCTCTTAGCTGTTGAAGGAAATGGGTATAAATTCCATTTCTAATGGGCTTTTCTGTGATCTGCTATTGGATTGTGATGCAAAATACTGAGATTTATAATCAGTTCATACACTCATAACCCTGAGTGGTGCAGAGATATTTTATCTCTGTGTGGAGAGTGAGTGGAATGGCGTTCAGTAAATCACAGTACCTCACTGAGTGGCCACTCTCATCTTTCACCAAAGTGGGTATAGTTCACCACCAGAGTTTCCCCTTGAAAATTTTGTAGGCTCGGTGGCGGCTTGCTGATCAATGACGCTAGGATAGGCTTTCTACTAACGAAGCTTCATGACTTCAACAGAAAGTATTGGTCTTTCCACTCTTGATGTTTAGGATAAGAATGCAATGAATGATGGCCAAACTTCAATTTTTAGGTACTGATGCAGCCAACATTGAGATCAAAATCTCCTTTACAATAGATTTATATTTTGAAGAATGAGATACAT
Source organism: Brotula barbata (assembly GCA_900303265.1). NCBI lineage: Eukaryota > Metazoa > Chordata > Actinopteri > Ophidiiformes > Ophidiidae > Brotula > Brotula barbata. The sequence continues at coordinate 23,794 of OMNV01008735.1, forward strand.
ATAGTGTCAAATTGGAGGAAATAAGGTTTGCAAAATTCAAGGTGTAACATATGTTGGGATGGGTGGGATCTTTAAAGTACCTCTCATCTCATGTTTTAGTCAGCAGTACTGAATCTTTAACCAGTTTACTTTTGAGTAAAGTAGTAATCAGTAAAAATAAACATGAATCATCCTTTGGCCTTGCAACAAATGCAGTTTACCATTTCCTGCAGCTCACACAATGATTTTAAAAAGTAACAAAGTTAATAAAAACTATTTTATATCTGTATATATTTTTTCTTTAGTGTAGATGTGGGTTTTGCTATTTATGCACCACTATCTATAAAACTATATTTACAACCTTGAGTCATAAATAACTGGAGGGATGATCTTAAAAAAATCCAGATTTACCCAAGCAGAAAATGTTGTCTATTGGCTCCCTCTGCTGTTAAAGAAGTGATTGTGTGTATGTGTATATGTGTGTGTGTACCTGTAGAGCTGCTGTTGACTCCTCACTTGGCAAAGAATCAATCAACACATCCACATCTTTAGCTGTTCTGGCTATTAATGCTGCAAACAGCTGTGCATATTCTGGAGACAGAATTAAACAATAAGTGGGAAAGTGGGAAAAAGACAAAAGGTGGAATTACTAAGGGGAAAGACAGCAAAATAGTTAAAGGAAATAAATGGAAAATATGAAATGGCAAAATACTGTGTTGCAGGAGAAATTGAGCAGGAAGTTTGGGAATCATAAAAAAGAAAGAAACTCAAGGGTAAAGACAGAGTGACTACATTAATATGTATGAACAGGGAAATATGGGTTTAGACGTCACCTTCAGTTGGGTTTGCTGACTGATCCTTGCTGATGGCCGTCTGGATGTTATTGAACGAGGCAGGAGGTGCACACTGTTGCAGGACGCCAATGGCGTTACAAAACTGATCTGCAAGCTGTACACACAAGGTAAGTTTTATTTCTTAGCTGAAGAATAACTGATGACAGTATCAGTCAGTATTAAATCTACCAGACATCCATGCCGTGTTTTACTTGTTCTACACCATATTATAATAAACATTCAACCTATCCTATAACAAAGGTAAAATCTAAAGATGAAGCAACAACAAATGTCTCTATCTCACAGTCAAAAGAAGTGCTACTGCAAAAGATTCATATTTTATCAATAAAGTTCCCTCACATTAACCCCATTCTGTCAACAAAGGTAACTGTTTTCACCTTGATCAAGGCACCTGGACACTAATAGAAACAAACTTAATCAATATATTTGTCTCTAAGGTTAGCATTGTTAGCAGGATAGCGAAACAACGACGCAAACCACTGTATCTAACACTATACTCATTATATGAATAACTAACCTATACGTTATGTTGTGGAGGTTAAGAATATATTCTAAACATTTAAAATTATGACTAATACTTAATTATTTCATACCGAATTGACAGCATCTTGAAGTTGTGTTAGCCTATCCGCCATCTTTTCTGTATCTTTGTGAAATCTCGATCTCATTCTCGTGAGAATTTTCAGAGGGGCTCGAATTTCGTGGGAAGTCCAAGCGTACTCAAATCTCGCGTGTTTTTGCTCACATTCTGTCGTTGAAGCTTTAGCTTCTCACCGTCGTTTAAGTTGGTTAAATCGTTAAAAGCGACTTAGACTGTCGAACCTGCAAACAAGATGCAGTTTTAATTTTCTCTATTTATAGATCGTGTTATCGTATTCTCTTCAAAACGGAACAGAACTCCACGAGCCGTTGCTCTTCGCTGAATGATGAGGAACAGCAATAGCCTGTAGCTAATGGTAGCTACAAAACATCAACAGGAAGTTACGGACGTGCTAAATTCCAATGTCTTACACTTTGAGTACTCCAGGTACAATCGACACTTCTTTTTTTATCTACACAATTAACAAGATTTAAGTTTAGTGGTAACGGACTTGCTAGTTAACCATTGTGGAAAATATAAGACTAAAAGGGATTTGCGCGTTAACTGCATGGTTAGCAATTTTGCTAAAATGTTAGTAACGACTTTATTCATGCTCGGTGATATTTCAATGTTTATAATGGAAGCGTGAACGCGGTGTAACGCCAACTAAATATTGTTGGCATGGAGGTTTAGAAGCAATGGGGCAGGTTTAAGTATTCGCTTCTTGCAATTTCTTTAACCTGTAAGCACAGAGGAGCACAAGCAAGCACTGTCTGTTTTAACCACCGTTGTTTGGCACATTAACGAGCATAAAACAGGTTAAAGTAAATCATCTTCACATATAGAAAACCGAATGTACATGTTTGTTCTTTGGGCTATGCATAATTACAATACAGTATGGCAGGGTACTGCAGAATTTTCAATGTTATTGGGGCTTCAGGAAATATACAAAATGTCAATCTTGTGTACAGAATCCGGATAAATATGGACTCCTTGTGAAGCAATTTAGGACAATGAAAAGGCAATAACTGGTCATATGCATGTAATGCATTTATTTTCACACCACCAACTATCAGTTGACAGTAATGGAGACTGCAGGATCCAGTCAATGACAAAGTATTACAATTCCTGTTATGATGGTGTGTGTTTGCAGTAATGAATTGTACCTTAGACAAGGTCCTGGCTGATGCCAAGTCATTGGTCGAAAGGCTTCGGAACCATGACAACGCTGCTGAGATGTTAATAGAACAGACAACATCACTCAACAAGCGAGTAGAAGCTATGAAACAGGTAGGATGTCTCTGGATATTTGTGGTGGCAAAATTATTATTGCTTAACAAGCATTTTCATATCATAGTTACTTAACTGGGAGGGACAGACATTTATTAATATGGACTGAATTAAGATTGGTTCTTTAATCACTGAAAAGGAAATGATTTGTTTTTCAATCCATAACCAATTAGACCCTCTGGTTGTTGAGCAGCTTTGATCTTGAGTCTCGTCTGTTGTTAACAGTACCAGGAAGAGATCGATGCGCTAAACCAGGTTGCACGGCATCGGCCTCGTTCCAGTCTCGTCCTCGGAATCCAACAGGAAAACCGCCAGATCAGGGAGCTTCAGCAGGAAAACAAAGGTAGATGTGATGAATTAAGTAATTGTTTCATTGGCACTATCACATTTAAAGCACTGTGTACTTTGCTGTGACGTCTCTGAGGGAACATTGTGTACCTGTTCTCAGTATGTCCATGTATAATTAATTTGCACATTGTTTATTAATAGATATTTTTTATTGTGTTTTTCTGTTTGAGTTTTAATTGTACTAAATTGTTTTGTTTTGGGCCTGTTTGCACGCTATATATATATATATATATATGTGGAATAAAAGAGGAGCATAAATGTAAAAAGTTGTATGGATTGAAATAAATTTTGTTTGTTGGGTAAAAATATTGAATTTATGTACAATCTCTCCCTGCAGAGCTGCGTACATCATTGGAAGAACACCAGTCTGCATTAGAGCTCATCATGACCAAATACAGGGAGCAGGTGTTCAGGCTCGTCATGGCCAGCAAGAGGGACAACCCTACCATCGTGACCCAACTGAAAGAGCAGCACACCACAGTGAGTAAATGTGGAGAGTTTGTCTTTAAGAACCAAGATGGATGACATGTCCTTGATAGAGAGACGACCTAGAGAAAGAAAATATGTTATGTGCTTTGTTTCAGAAGCATTCTCGATCTGAATAGTCACTTTTTACTGTGAATACTGTAAATTTCAAAACGACACAAATTGCTCATATAAAGTAACTAACTTAATCAGCAACTTTAATCCAATTTTTTGTTTTCGATCTTTGCAGGAAATGCAAGCACATATAGACAAGATTAATGAGATGGCCTCTGTGATGAGGAAGGCCATAGAGGTGGATGAGGGACGGATATGTGAAGACGAGGAGAGGATTAAACAGCTAGAGGTAAATACAAATGTTCTCCCCGACTCCACTTTTAGATCCAGCAGTTGTAAAGATACAATTACAACTATTTCATTTAAGCTACCTACAGTTTGTGTCTGTAGGGAGCTGTTGGTATGTGTCTGTATGTAGTAGGTAGCTTTGGCTGTGTGTCTGTTGAGCTGTTTCTCTTTTCATTCTGACAACATCTTTTTATTAGCCACAACGTAAGCACTTGATCAAGCATAGTTTGGATGCCAGCAGGATTATGTCATTTGTTATGTCTGTTGAAGTAATATTATAATTTTTCAAAATTAATTTCTTATCTTATTTTATGTTAATTGAGTAATGACTTGGTCCTCGAGTCATTAGTCACTGCATACTTTTCACCTCTGCCTGATCTATGTGCCCTCGATTAGCGAAATCAGATCTGTAAAGTTAATCAAATGGTAAGGCCAAATTGCCCTAATTTGTCTGAATCACAGTTTTAACAGAACTGAATGCTAGAAAATGACATCCCCATATTTAAACAGGTGGAACAAGCAATTGCTTTGCATGTGAACTGTAAAATCATTTACATGGCTCTCAAATGACACCTACATTTCTGTGAATTGACTAATGTCAAAGCAAAGACAACATGGGGCACCCTGGTGGCTAGCTCTTCAGTCTAGAGTGCAGGTTCGATGGACCTGTGCCCTTAACTGCATATCATCACCTCTCTCAGTGCATTGTCCTCCCCGTCTCTCTCTACTGTGCCTATCATAATAAAGTAGAAATGCCCAAAAATATTTAAAAGGAAAAAAAGCTTAGACATCATTATCCATTTTCATGGTGACAGTTACAAAGCAACGTATTAGATTACCTCTGTATGATCTGCCACTAAAATTACTACTCTATTTGGAAAATGATGAAAGCAATTCAGCTGCAGCTGTAAATGGAAAGCCTGATAGTAATATCATAAATTATAAGGTCATTGTTGTAGTATTTCATGCGTATGCTTCTTTTGGCAGCTGGAGAACAGCGGCCTCAGAGAGCTGCTGGGAATCAGTCGTGAGGCATTCCTGGTTCTTAAGAGGGAAGAAGCATCTGAGAGCACATCACTTTCACCACTGCTGACCAGCACCGACGTCAGCTTACGAAAGAGTTAGAGCTGTTTGTGGCCCAAAGCCCTCCACCTACTGCTGCCACGACTCTGTACAGTCTGTACAGTCCACCGCCACATACCACGTATCATTTTCATGGCACAGACTCTTCCAACAACCTGCCTCCGTTGTGTACCTCTGTCTGTGATTCAGACACAAGCAGCTCATACTTTCGTCTGCATGTAGAATTGTTCTCATCTCTTTTATTTGCTTTTGTGCGCAGCACTCATGAGCCTGTGGTGAGGTTTTAAAGTGTGGTTGAGTAAAAACAGTGATGAATGATAATGAATGATAATAAAACTGCAGTCATGAAATTTTGTTCATTTGGTTTGTTACAATTTGAAATTACAATGATTACGCTTTCCCTTTGTCACCTGCTCTCATTTAGGCTGCCAAAGCCCATTGCACAAAATGGAATATGTCCATTATTAAGTGTTTAATGGCACCTATGTTTGAATATCACTCATTTCTGCCATGATTAAGTTCTGCAGATGTGACTGGATGTTTCTGTTTTTTAATGCTTAATTGTTCTGTATAATCAAAATAGGTTGAAAGGCTGTCACTTTCTGATTAACTGATGTTAGACAACTAAATTCAGTCATGTCTTTTTAACAAATGCTGCAAAAGGTTTGGACAAAGGCCTATATCACTTGACAAACAAAATATGTTGATCTTTTGTGACAAAGACAAGCTCTGATTCTTATATATGTAAATTTAGCTGAAATGTACACGATCAGAGAAGCACTCTAGGGTTATCACTCTAGTGTAGTTAATGGCGTTTATGATGATGACATTGAGCAGGTTGTAATCAAGCTATGGTCGAAGCTTTAGATGGGGTGGAGCATGAAGCTGGAAATTATTGCGCAATGTTGACAGTGCCTGTGGTGTGTTTGCTTTTTGGAATCTCCGTTTTCTTTTCCCAAATCGCAGCGTGACTGCTGAGCGGGGACTTCCTGTTGTCAGCTGACTCACAGCTCCGTCCCCCTACTGGTCAGTGTTCCGCTGATTTACGCAGTATGCGGATTGACACAACTGTGCTCTTGCTCTTAGTCTGCGCCGATGCAGACGACTCTATAATCTGCGTAGGGTTCTGACGTCACGTCGAGGAAACGAAATCTTAAAAAAACCAAACAAGTCAAGGTTGCGTAAATAAGACCAACATAAATCAGAAGTAAGACAACTTGGCCTTCAAATTAAACACACCCGAGAGAAAAACAAAACAAAACGCAAAGAACGCAAATGCGTTTCACCCGCAAACATAATTACATAACGGACGATGCGCTTTAGTTGAACCATTTAACACAGGAGAACGGAAATGTTTTTTTAACAGCAAACCAGGAGCTGTAGCAGTTGATTGATTATGACATGACATGCTGCACGATCAAAGTCTGGTCACAACGAATCACAACGTAACGTGACATTTCAAACATAAATTCCGCATTCGGTTTCTCGCAACTTTGGTCACATTAACCAAGTAGAGCGAGTATTTGTGTTTGTTGCGGGAACCCCGTTTTTCGTCCAAACATTAATTTATTTTGAAAATTATGACCGGAAACAATTGCTACATGTTAGTTTGACTCTGCTTTCATCTGAAGACTTTGAGAGCAAGGGAAGGTTGATCGAAACATTCACCTTATGGTCAAGTGATATCATATAATTTTGGAGTGTTATTCAGTCTTTGGTTGGTTCGTCAGCTGACCTGAGGTGAGTTAAACTCTTTAAACTCGTGTGACGTTCGGTGTGGCGCAGTTTGTCTCAGATAAAAGCACATATCCGGCTGTGTAACTTACTGTTAACTTTTCAGAGTGTTTGGTTAGTGTTCAGGTCTTCTCGAAAAAGGCGAAAGTGAAAGTTTATGAACCAAAAAAGGCTCTAATACTTTCCTGTAACATTTACAGACATTTGGTGTGCCAATAAAGGCCTGCGTTAGTTCAAACGTGGCGTCATCCAATAATGGAAGCTATCGCCGCGATATTCCTACAGGAACCGCAGATTTATTGACATTTGTTTATGGTTTGACAGCTATTTATTTGAGACACGTTTGAAACGCTATTTCAGCGCAGTGCGTACAACAATTCTTTGCTCTGTTGAACACAATTCAATTATGTGCCTTGCGGATGACATAATTGAGTTTTACACGTTGTTGCTGAGTCACATTGTGATGTCAGCGTGTTGATAACAATACACTGACAAATACACATATACATATAAGGCTGTAGCAAATGGAAGGGTGTTACAGTTGAACGTCTTCATTCCAGCGACTCCACACTCGAGTTGTGCCAAGGTGCTGTACAAATTCAGTAAGACAAATCTAACAAAAACAACATTCGTAAGCAATATCAATCAAGAGACTGAATTTGACAAACATCCAGGATCAGGGCAGCTAGGAGAGGGGATAAACGGTGCATCACCACTCAGGAGTCCAGCTGGAGCATTTTGGACCAACTGGAGACATTATATCAAACATTAATCACAGGTGTAATATTTCAAAAAAAGTATATTTCTGTTCCTCTTTTCAAAAGTAAGAAAAACATTCTCAATGAAAGAAATAAAGGCAAGTGTAGGAGAATTTCATTCTGCTTTTTGCCTCTCACCTTACTTTCACAATTGAAAGTCACGTGTAAGTCATTTAATCTCTTCCATCTTGTTATTGTTTCTGTTTGTCTCTCTTAGCTTAATGGCAACTGGCCCTGTGATGAATGGCGATATCGCTTGCATTCCCAGCCAGTCTGGCACATTGGAGGAAACGCTGCAGCAGATGAATATCCTCATCCAGGAAAACCGAGACCTTAAAGGTGAGGCTCGGAATTTAGATTTAGAAAAGTTGCAGGACTTATCATGTATTGAAACCGAGGTATTCAGTAGTAAAGAAGCCCATGCTTATCCTACTGAACAAAGTCCACTGTACATTGTGTATCTGAAGGCTAGTCTTGTCGGAGTTCCAAAATGATATATCATGAGTATGTTTTAGTTTTATATAACAACAAAATTCCTACTTCATATTTATTTCACATGTGGAAATTCCCAGAAATGTACATTATTGCTGGGTTTGATTCAGAATATTTATTCAAAAAAGTGACCCAAATTCTCAAAAATCCAGGATCCAGATGAATGCACACTGACCAGAAGTGTTCAGAAGAGTTGTTTTGTCCAATGTGAGTCAACATAAAAACATTTATTCATTCTCTCTCTCTCTCTCTCTCTCTCTCTCTCTCTCTCACACACACGCACAAAAAAAAATCACACATACTTCTCAGACAAGGAGATTAATTTACCCCCGTTCATTTTTCAAGTTACTCTGAGCTCTACGTCCTGTCTATGCTTAATG
>OMNV01008735.1:32139-59624 GCA_900303265.1 Brotula barbata
CAAATTCTCAAAAATCCAGGATCCAGATGAATGCACACTGACCAGAAGTGTTCAGAAGAGTTGTTTTGTCCAATGTGAGTCAACATAAAAACATTTATTCATTCTCTCTCTCTCTCTCTCTCTCTCTCTCTCTCTCTCTCTCTCTCTCTCTCTCTCTCTCTCTCTCTCTCTCTCTCTCTCCTCGTTGTCCAGAGGCCCTGCGGCAAACCAACCTTACGATGAAGGAACGGTTTGAGGGCCTCTCTATGTGGCGGGAGAATCAGCAGCAGGAGCGGAAGTTCCTGGAGACAAAGCTGAAGGAGGCACAAAGCCACATGGAGGCGCTCACCCTCCAGAATAAGGAGCTGAGCCAGAGGGTGGATGAGAGAAGAGGAGCCACAGGGGGTTTACAGGTAATTGAGCAACGCCTATATGTTTTTTAGAACCCAAGATGCTCCAAGTCAGCATGCTGAAGTAATATTCATCACAGATTAGAGTGTGATGAACTTGCTCTGACGTGCTTCATCATGAGATTAGAGTCTCATGATGAAGCAAGTCAGAGTGATACACATTCTGGTCTATAGTTGCATTGGTGACATTCACATACAACCAGGTCTCAGTGAAAATGAGGTGCAGCTGTCCATCTTGGGCTAAGACATCCTCAGTCGGAGCTCGTTGATCTTATTGACAATGGACTTGTTCACAACAAACAAGCTGGGTAGAATTGTCAGTCCATGAAGGAAACGATGTGCCTAGTAGCATTCCTGAATGTTTAGGGATGGAGGTGGAATAAAGACTTTTGTTCCGATATTCGGCAATTAATGCAGATTGTAAGTTACCTGAGCTAGCCCTGAGTGGATAAAGAGACAAAAAAACTTACAAATAGGACAATTCACATATTAAAAAAGGAAAAAATACATCTAACAGGAGAGCTCTAGGACGCAGCGTCCATTTATTCAAGAGTATGATCTTGACCTGCTCTACCTGTTAAGTGCCATGAGATAACCTTTGTTGTGATTTGGCGCTATACAACTAAAATTGAATTGAATTGAATTGAATTTATGCATCAAACCATAAAACATCTTGCCAGTTAATTTTGAGAGAAAATCTGTTCTGCATGATGTTTAGGTTACACGTTGTTTCTTTCTAGTTGGTTTCAGCCAATCAGAGTGCAGAGCTTGACACCATGCGTGCCCAGCTGGCTCGCCTGCAGGCAGAGAAGAACGACCTGGTCGCCTTGAACTCCGAACTACAACTGAAGGCGGGCAAGGACTTACAGGAGGACTCCTTTATTGAGATCATCAGGGTCACGGTGTGTGGTCATTATATGTTACATAACAAAAAAAAAACCATAATTTAAAGCAAACTTCAGTGTTTCCCACTAATCGTTGTGGAAACCCAATAAATATTACACTTCATATTTAGCATAAATGTGGATATACAGTATTATGACATGACTAGATGTCCTGTCTTAGGATGGAGACATGGACGGTGGAAAGGACATCTGTACCAGTGAGTGGGGCAAACGTTCAGATCTCAGCATGACGGCATCCCGGCTGGACAGCGAGGAGATAACGGTCAGCCAGCTCCTTCAGTCTCTGAGAAATGAGACGCAGCGTGCTGAGCAGCTGCAGCATGAGCTGAAAGCTTCCACTGCTAGGTAGGCTACGCTTCAGCCCATGATGAATCATTGAACTGCCTTGTCAGTTGGCTGGAACATAATTGGAAAATATGATTTTATCCCAACTCCAAGCGTCACTCTTTTCTGTTTCCTGTATTTTACACAGTTTTGTGATTTTTTTTCAACAGGATTGGAGAGCTGGAGAAGAGGAAAAGTAACGTAGATCAGTCTACACAGACTGCCCAGTCAGATGCAGAGGAGGATTCTGGGAAGAAGGACAAGGTATTTGGTATTGCAGTAAAAGAATCATATCAATTTAGGGTTGACATACATTGTAGTGATATCTGTAATACTGACGGCAGAATTATTGAAGCAATGATCATAAATCCATATAGAATAAGCTCTGTTATAATTCTGTAATAACATGGATTTAAATAATTTGTTGATCTTTTGTTATCTTATGGGACAGTAAAAAGTATTATTAATCATCATGTTTGTATATGATTGTGAAAATGCTCAGGCAGCGTCTGAGGTGGAGAATCTGAAATCTCAGATGATGACTCTTTTCAAAGAGTTGCAGCAGGCCCAGAGCAAACTTGATGAAGCTGAAGGAATGAAGAAGAACCTGCAGGACAGGTAGAGCACACACATAAAAAAAACTATGTTTTTCTCAACATAATCCTTGGATGTCACGTTTGTCTCCGTAGATGTCGGGATGTGGAGCAGGACTTGGTGACTCTGCGTGCTCAGCTGCTGGAGAAACAGACGGTTCAGTCTGAGAATGACCGGCTGAAACTGCAGGTGGACAGCATGCAAGCCCAGAGCCATCTGGAGCAGCAGAGGACCGCGGATGAGAAGTCAGTAGACACAGACGTAAACACACATTTAAAAGTCATGTGTCTGGTTGGCACAATTACAATTATGGCTGCAGTTAATCATTATTTTCATGAATCAATATTGTTACATTTTTGATTAAATCATTCAGTCATAAACACTCAGCAGAACTTCAGGATCCAGATTTTTGTCTGAAATTATATGAGTCAGAGAAACACAATCACAAATTAATTGTCAGTTGTCTTGTAGGGAATGTTAGAACAGATTAAGTTAATTGCATATTGCTTTAACGCAAAATGTTCAAAGGGCTGTGTATTGGAAACTCCCTAATTTTCCTTGGGGAAACATGACCCAGCTGTATCTGGAGAGCACACGTGCACACACACACACACACACACACTCATATTCACGCACTGAGTCACTGGCAATTCCCTTCCCCCCTCCCTCTCAGGAACAACCTAGCCCAGCTGAAGGATGCCTACACCAAGCTATTTGAAGACTACAATGAGCTGAAGGAGGATAAGAAGAAGAGGGAGGTAACTGTTTACACCAAACTTTCCCCACATTGGAACCATATTTCAAGTGAGGGAAGCATGCAACCCGCCGTGTCAGATAATCAGTGGCAGATCAGTAGGAAACCGTTTTCCATGTGTTTGTCTGATAAGACTTGCATGTAGGATGGTCTCATGTTTGCTTGCTTATTGCCTCTTGAGCAAGCAACTTCAGTACTGGATCCACAGAGCAGAAATAAGGGTTTTGGAATACAGGGATTGTATTTATTATTTTACAAAGGCATAACCACTGAGGAATGGGCTCTAGAAGGGTTTGATCTTTGCTCTTTTCCTCAGTCTCAGTTGGTGGAGAAGGAGATGGTGGAGCAGCTGCAGGAACGGCTGGAAGCTGCCGAAAACGCTCTGGCTTCCAAACAGCAGAGGATTGACGAGATGAAGCAGGAGATCTACCAGAAGGAGAAGGACCTGGAAACCATATCTGTTTTTCAGGCCCAGGTGTGCACATGCGTCTCTATATTTACTGGCCACATATGCACTGAATGCAATGTACCTCTCCTCAGTTCGAGTTAAAGGAGGATGAACTTATTGTGTCAGTTCATTATCCTTACTTTCCCAGGATTTTCATTACCATTGAAACCCTGTGTTATGTTGTGTTTTATGTTTGATCTGGGGTGTGAATTTGCATGTGGGTTAGCAGAAGAGATAAGTCTTTGTAGGGGTATACTAGGTCCTTATAGATTTCATCTGGTGACTCAACATTTGCATTTTCTTGCACTCTCTAAGGAATATGTGAGTTGCTGTAGTTTGACATTGTACATTGGTTGTGCGTCATGTGCAGGCTGAGGTCTACTCCTCAGACTTCTATGCAGAGCGAGCGGCGAGGGAGAAACTCCATGAAGAGAGGGAGCGTCTGGCAGCTCAGCTGGAGTATGTGAAGAAGCAGAACAGCCAGCTGCAGGATGAGGTGGACTCACTGGGCAGGTATGAAGTAAAATAATAAAGTTACATAATATATTGGACAGTAATGTGCGGATATGTTTGTTCTGTGCTAAACGTCAATAACCTTATAATAAAAAAGTTATTAAAGTTTATTGTAAGCCACCTTTCAATAACGACAATTTATCATGCTTTAAGAATAATGGCTTTGTTCAGTTTTCTTGGTTTGTTAGAGCAGCAGCCGAATTATAACAAAGACAATAATAGACAGTTGGAAAATTGAACTACTACATTAAGAAAGCATAATACTGTACTAATCATATCATCCCAGGGAGACGTGATAGTTCTGATGCTGGCTTGATTAAGTCTCAGTGCTCATTTGACCTAGTAGAGAAATGAAAAACAAGGGCAGGTATTAACCTTAATATATAACCTGGAATTAACGAGCAGTTCAGATCCAGACCTGGACCGTAAATCTTTGCTAATACAACCATTTTTTGGATTTTGCTCAGGCAGTCACTGAATGAGATGCAGAGGAGACATGTCTCACGGGGACCACATGGAGGTGCTCCAACACTGGTTGGAAGAGGTACTGTATTCAATCCCTGGGAAACTTGTTTTACCTGAAATTAAGCCTTCTTCCAGGTGGACAATTTTCACAGACTGTTATAGATCTAATCTCCCTCACTTGGATTGGCAGACACCAACCACCATCTGACCCAATGCATGTGTTTAGTTATGCTTGTGAGACAGTATGCAGGCTAAGAGCAAGGTGAAATTAAAATATAGAGTGTTAATTTTTTGCATCACTCGCTTGTTGTGTGTGAATATTTAAATGAAATTACCTTACTTCAGCAGCAGTAGCCATTCAGGTTGAGATTTGTTCTGTTCAGGTTGTGATCAGTACCTCTTGACTCTCAGGGGGTGACTGGCAGCAGCAGGGGAACATTCCGGAACACGCCTGTCCAAAATGCAACGAGATCCTGCCAGACCTGGACTCCTTGCAGATCCACATCATGGACTGTATCATTTAAAGCCCCACCAGTATGAAGTCCCTCTGTAGTGGCTACAGCTGTATTTTAATCCGAGTCTTCCTCTGCTTAATGTGTACCTCTGTCTTCTCTGATCCATGACAGCAGTCCACTGACAACAAAGATTCTCATTGATTCTCATTGTAGGAAGCCCCTGGTTTTAGATGACAGGAAGTAGTGAGGAGATGAAGAATGATCGCGGGGCTCCTACATGAGTCAGAAAGGTCTGAAAAGACGAGAAAGAACATTGTGTGGTGGTAAATTTGGACATTGCTGCAAAATATAGTAACACCTTTTCCAAAGTGTTTATTTTGTTGTTGTGATGACTTTATCCACCTGAGGGACCCTGTCCACTTAATTCACTTTACTGTAGTCTGTCATGCACAAATAAAATAACCAAATTTCAGCCTTTATAAATTGTATTAATTTGCTAATTGATCAGTTGTTGAAGGTGATTTTTTTATGCTCATTTTAAATTAAAAAATTAAGAATTCTATTATCTTTTGATGGGTGATCCAAGAGTGAACAGGTTGGGGTTTGTCAGCATGTACCTCATGGGCACTTTAATGTGGAGAAGAATATATTTTTATTTTGAACAGATATATCGGATAATGCTGTAATCTGTGTAAAAAAATACAAATATTTGCAAATGTCTACTTCCATTGTTTACATGTTGTTGGTGTCTTGATATGTGTGTTTTGGTTTTATGTTCTGTGTATGTTCCTCAGTATACTTCTTAAAGATGTCCCCAGTCGCAACTATTAGTTGTGCCAGTGTGCAGGAGAATAAGATAAACTGCATCCCTTGCCTTAAAATAGTTTCTATCCCCTCTCCAAGCACCTTCATCAGGCTGGCTTCTCATCTTTATGTAACACATGAATATATTCAATCATCAGGGTTATTGGGAAAAATAGTACACAGAGAAAACTCATCTCAAACTCATGTACTTTTCTTATTTGTTGGTTTTACATATTGTTTCCTTGAAGATTTGCATCCTTGATTTTGTGTTTTACACTTGGTAATGACATGACTGATGAGTCCTAACGTCATCTTTGTCGCCATCACGTGGCACCCTTCGAGAAAGGACGTTCCACGGATGCACTGGCAGAAACGATAAACGAAGGAAGTCGAACCTGTGGAGCTTTTGAATACACTCAAAATGCCCAGTTCCCACGTAGCAACATGTCTCGCTAGTAGAATCTATCCAGAATATTGTGTTTTAATTTTATTTTCAAACAGTGAACTGTATAAAACGCATTACACAATCATTCAACTTCCAGTTACATAATCTCATCCGGAGGGAAATTTTGTCAATAATTGGGACCACCGAGCAAAAAATATTGATACAAATTATATCTGAAAATGTTCTTTCAAGAAGTTGAGATAATATAGTATTTTATATCCGAACATGTGTTTGCTATAGAGACAATAATAGTGCTTGAAATTCTGTGTTGCCTTTACTCCCATTGAATAATATGAAAAAAGACCAAGTACAAGGGGGGGGAATTACAGTAAGAACATTTTAACAGATTAAAGATAAAATTCGGGTCTTTGTTGAGGTTACTGCAAGCTTTTCTGTTTACGGAAGGCCATGCCCGATAGGAAAATGTACCAGACCTAAAATTAAGAGCAAAAAATTACCGGGCTCAATATCACGCCTTTTGGCTTCGCAGTCTCCTGTTAGTAAATGTCGAAATGTATCGATGCCCGACAGGTTGCATGTCATATTTTATATTACTGATACATTCACGCTCATTACTTTTGTGTCGACAGATTGGCTCTGTCACTACGCGTGCCTGATTTTTTGAGGGGGAGGTTTTCAGTTAGGCAAATTCTTGGACGCCTGTAAGT
The DNA here is from genome assembly GCA_900303265.1 of Brotula barbata. NCBI lineage: Eukaryota > Metazoa > Chordata > Actinopteri > Ophidiiformes > Ophidiidae > Brotula > Brotula barbata. Next base: position 38,904 of record OMNV01008735.1, read on the forward strand.
AGCTTTGACAACACAGCGGGGTCCTTCATTTAGCGCCAGTTTAGATTTCTCCCTCTGTTGAGATCTCGTACAGTCTGGTAGACAGATGATCGCTCTAAATAGCATATAAAAGGTCAGCATTTATATATGTTTATATTTTTAATGTACAGAATAGGTAAATAGAGCGGTAGACGTGTTTGTGTAATCAGACGACCGCGCATTTAAGTCAGGAAGACTCCAAAAGACGCTGCCGATCCTGGTAAGTTAAACGAATGATGTTACACGAATGCAAACAATACAATGATACAGGTAATCGAGATACATTTTGAGACTCACACTTTAAAATGAGAGATAACACTAACAAGAAAACTATTTTAAACATATGTGTCACGAGATAGTAGCACCTTATTATATGACTTGGTATCGAGAAAAAAAACAAGTTATCAAGTACACAGGGATGCTTTCTGAAGTCTGCATATAATGACGCCCAACACATTGACAATAGAGAGAAATGGTGTTATGCATGAACATAGTGTTTGCTGTATAATGTATATATAAAGTGGCATGAAAATGCATGGACTCATCATTTCATACATGCACACACACACACATATATATATACTGTATTTATATATACACGGACACACAAACAACAAGCAACAAAACAGTGCTAAATGTCTTGTTTAGCAGACAGTGTGTTGTTGTCAACCCCCTGCCCTCCCAGGAAGGAGTTGTACTGGCGTATGTCCTGGGGGACAAAGGACTTTTTGAGTCTATCCGTGGAGCAGGACAGGGACAACAGCTTGTCACTGCACAAACTCCTCTGCCTGTCCAAGGTGGTATGCAGAGGGTGGTGGACATTGTCCAAGATGGACATCCATGCATCTGCAGCTATGCAGATGACAAAGTATATTAAGTAAAGTAAAAGTAAGACAAGAAGATAAATTCAATAACCACACTGACAACAGTGTTGCATCATTACAAACAGTGTCATTAAACAGTGTAACAGAAGCAGATAAGACCTGAGTCTCAGTCTTGATCACCACGAGTATATAAGAGGAGGTAGTGTGTTCCATTCTTCATGTGGGAATATAAAGGGATTCAAGCTGACTTATTTTGTCTTTGTTTAAACATTTACATCTCTGCCTTTGTTTGGCACCAGGTCATCTCACATCACCAGCCTCACTCTTTTGAACATGGAGGGTAAGTAACATGCACTGTAAAACACACGAGAGCAAAGTGCCTACAGTTGTTCAAGATTCAAGTCAGTACACACATTTTTCTGTCCAGATAACGATCTGGACGTCTTGGTGGCACTGCTGGCCGAGAACGAGGGCGTCCAGGAAGAAGGGGATGGTCAGGAGCGGAGCGACGACTTTGACGCCCTGTTTGACAATGACGGTGATGAGGAGGAAGAGTACAAAGAGAGCTTAGAGGAGGAAGGGCGTATAGTTGAAACAGAAAATGGAGTGTCAGAACTCTTTGGAGATGTGGATGACATTGAAGATGATGAAGGCGAAGTGAAAGGAAAACCAAGTGAAGGGGAATCCTGTGAAAACCTGAACAAGTCCAAGGAGGATTTACAAGGTTGCACTATAGTTCTCTCCTTCAGTCTGCCACTTCTGGAAATTTTCGCTCTTACCTTGCTGAGCACCAAACACTAACATTTGCTAAAAGTTCGAACAGATGCTTTGATATTTTTTTGCTTATAAAAGTCTAAAAGTCTAGTCATAAAAGTGTCATGGTCATTTTGTGCCATGGAGCCTTCAAAACCGTAGTTTTGTAAGTAAAATTTTAATAAGTTTTATATGGTTTGTTGCCTATCAGACGAGCTGAGGAGGATGCAAGAGCAGATGCGGCTGTTGCAGCAGCAATTGGAGGCGACTCAGAACGTTTCCACCTCATTGTCCACTCCCGTTCGGTCTGGAGGGAGTCCTGCTCGTACCAAACCAACCACTTGTTGTCAGCCTCCCTCCAAACAGTCCAAAGTTAAACCAGCCACTTCCTCACAGAACACCAAGACACAAGCAGGTAAAACTCTTTTACTCACCACTTTCATTTTGTCATTATTTCTTTTGGCTGCACAGAACATTGATGCACTGAGAGGAGTTGATTGTGTTTGTGCTTTCTGTGTCTTACTCAGCACCATCTTCATCCACTCCTGTCAGAAGAGAAAGTGTGAAGTTGCAGGAGTCGTCCAACTTTTCTTCCCAGCTGGGCAATGCTGACTCATTCAAACGCAAACCTCGGGTAGCTCATCAGGCCAAATCCAACAAGTCACCTGGTATTAACCATCACTTTACATTTGTATTTGTATATTGCAATGTTACATACTTAATTCAGCTTGATAGTTTAGAGTTTGATTTCTTTCGTCTAGTTTTCAGTAGACAATAAATATAATTATACACTGATGTGCATTATTCTCACTTTATTTTCTGCACTGGTTTTCACCTCAGAGGACAGAGGCCCATTAGTGGAGATTAAACTCGGCAGTTCTTTCCAGCCAATAGAAAGCACCAGCACGGTCACCAATCCGCTGCGTTCACCTCCGGCGTCCCAGAGCAGACCTGCATCAATCAAAGGACAATCAAAGCCTCATCCTCTTCCTCCGGCTCCTAAAGATGTGGCTGTTGAGAAATATTCAGGGCTGCGGCTCAGGTCAGGGCTCTAAATGGTTTAAATGTAAAAATCTATAGACAAATCTAGACTGACAGACACACACATATACAAACTCAGTATAATTATTGCTTTCTTCACTTAGTGTACCACACACACATATACACATCAGAATGTGGACTTTTGCGTTTCAGAAAACCAAGGGTATCCTCCACTGACATGGATCGCAAGATGGCCGACCGCCGGCTCATCCGCCTATCGCAGGTTCCCGAACGTTTGGCTCGGGAGAAGCTGGAGGACTGCGACTGGGTGACATTTGCTGTGCTTGTCAGCAAAGTCACACCACAGAGCAGCAGCAGTGTAGGTCTACATGCAAACCACCGTAGTCTGGGCTCTAATTGTCCTCATTATGTCAAGTTCTGTGATAACTGATGACAATTATTCATCATAATTATTGGTCTCAATTTCAGGAAGTGCTTACTTATTGTACCAGGTTGTAGATTTGGTAATTTATTTCTGTGGTTGACTGACTGATCATTTCCTCTCTGTAGGGCAAAACCTTCAGCATTTGGAAACTGAACGACCTCCATAACCTGGAAGTCTTTGTGTCTCTTTTGCTGTTTGGTGAAGTTCATAAAGAGCTCTGGAAAACAGAGCCTGGCACCGTCATCGGACTCCTCAACCCAAACCCCATGAAGCCCAAAGACGGATTCAACGAGGTGAGTGGATTGCACATTTACTAAACAGACCCTCATATCAGCCTCTTTCACTGTGTCCAGCTGTTTCCGCATGTAATAGATTTTCTTCAGTTACAAGGTTACTGGTTACATTTCACAACTAAGGTAAATACCAATGAAGAAATGGTGTAAACAAAATGTCTTGTCTGTTTTATGCTTTATTGCTCTGCCTTCATACAAGTGCAGCGATATGAGGCAAAAAAGCAAAGCGTGATGATTTGTTAGATGATGCAGTAACAATATGTGATGTGATAAGTCCAAGGTCAATGGTTGCAATATCAAAGCATTTCCAATTGTACCACAAGCACAGAGCATGAAATCGGTCTGGTTCTAGTGGAAAACAAAATGAGATGTGCACCAATTAGAAGATCACTTTTCTCCTGGACTGTCCTTTTACAGTGTGGTTCTGTAAAAGGCTGGTTCAAATCCCTTGCTTCATTTGTTCAGGTCAGTCTGACGGTGGATCACCACCAGAAGGTGCTGCTGATGGGTGACGCTCAGGACTATGGAACCTGCAAGGCCATGAAGAAGAATGGAGACCCCTGCTCACAGATTGTTAATATGGTGGGTCAAACCTTCAGTACCTAAACCTCCAGCAATTTATTTAGGTACTATGTATACACACATTGACCATATGGTGCACAGGTCTGCATTGTTGTTGGCATATAAATCAAAATCCTGCATTACAGCAGCTACTATAAGATTGTCACAGTCTGTCACATTCCGACAGAAATTTCCCAATTTGCTAATCAGGATCAGTAGTCCACCATATCTTACAGTCTCACTGTATTGCCTCCATCCAGTATGAGTGCCAGTACTGCCAGTATCACATTAAGGGCCAGTATAAGAAGATGAGCTCCAAGAGAGCCGAGCTGCAGTCATCGTTCTCTGGAAAACCTCCCAACAAGGTGAAGGGCAAAGGTGGCAGCCTGAAAGAGCGACTCTGTCAGGACGGTTTCTACTACGGTGGCATGTCCTCGGTTGCCTGCGCCGCATCACTGTGAGTGATGATAGATGCAGCTTTCGCGTATTCTCTTGTAAATGGAAGTGCAGAACCTGAGCTGACTGATATTTGGTGTGATGGCTCTGATTTTAGGACAGCATCTAAACCAAACAAACCCGGCCAGCGAACTCTGGACAAGCTGTTTGTAAAAGGCTCGTCTCAGCTCGTCAGTCAGGCTAAAAGACTGGGTAAGGACAGGTGCACGCACTGACACACACACTCCCACAAGATGTGTATTAATCTGATGACCCACATTCTAGTGGCAGTGTGCCTCTTCCTTTGTTGTAATTTTTTTGTCCCGCAACCTGCTTTTGTATATTTTTATTATTTGAACTACTCAACTATTAATTTATTTTTATTTTTCTTCTTTTAAGTTGTAATCTTAGAATGCTCCTTTGATAAAAATGTCTCAAAGTTCAGTCTTTCAGATTTTTTGTCTTCCTTTTGAGTGAACGTTGTGTCCTTGTGTCCAACGTCCTTGTGGTTCTTGTGTTTCAGCCATGCAGTCAGGCAACGTTTCAGGGTGCTCTGATGAATTTAAGAGTTTACTGTCAATGCAGACTCCAGGAGCTCTGCAGCTGAAGAAGCATCTGACACATAGCAGCCAATCAGGTAACTGTCTTTGAACGTCCCCACTCTTTGTCCCCACAGTTCTGAAATCAGATGAAGTTTCAAAGGGCGTCCAGGATTAAATCCATTGACTTTTGGCCTTTTTCCACTGTGGGGCTGAATCATACCAAGCGGTACCAAGCTACCATCAAACAATTCACCTCACTTCATAGTATCATTTGTTATCTTTCTCTGAAAGAGAAGGTCTCTCAAAAATAAACCCATTCGTATTGAAATAATAACAAACAAAAGAAAACTTAAGTAACTAACTAGTTGGCCAGTCTCTGAATGTAAGATTTCTCTAAATACAGCAAAGTTTACAGTTTGGGTGAACATGCAGTTTTACCAGGGATTTGATTCAGTGTTTAATGTGTAAATCTTCCTTCTTTTCACTTCATAAACTTGTCATGCCAGCACCAGTCTCCCAAGGTCCAGCTGGAGCAACAGTTCAGTCTATCTCGGCCTCTGACCTGCTAAAGCAGCAGAAACAGAAACAGAAAGAGTTCCTGCTGAGCCGCCAGAAGAGAGTGGGGGAACTGCAGAAAAGGGCGCTGCAGAGCCCAGGTGGAGCAAGACCTGGGTCGTCCTCTCTGCCAGGGCGTGGAGGTCTGATGTCCCCGAAAGCCGCCTCTGAAGTCCCCAAGGCCACTCAGAGCCCTTCGGCACCCCACACCCCAACACTGGGACGAGGCTTCTCAGAAGGAGAAGACATCCTGTTCTTTGAGCACAGCCCGCCGCCAGTACCTCCACCCAGCTCTCTCAGCCTATCAGCCACCAAGATGGCAGCTCTGAGGAAGCTGCGCGCCAAAGGGGCGGGGCTTGAAAAGGAAGACCCCAACGCTGTGAAAAGGAAAAGGAGCAACAGCAGTGAGATCAGCGCCAGGGTGGAGAAGAACCTGAGCTCACCCAAGGGTACCCACACCTATCCAAAACTCACATATTTTTATCTTTGTCCAGAGTCCTAAATAAACAGTTGATTCGCACAGGTGAATCAGGTGGTGATGAGGATGAGGAGCCAGCTCAGAAGAGGAAGAGAGAACAACTCCAGTACATTCAGTCAGAGGAATTTCAGAAGATCCTTAATGCCAAATCTCGCCACGGGGCCGTGCTACAAGCGGTACGACGAGTGACAGACACCTTTACATCTCTCACAACTGGTCTTCCTACTACCTCAATTTCCTTTTATAGCTAAATTCTGCAGGATGATCACATTTTTCACTCTGTGTTGTCTCTCCCAGGCGGAGTACCAGCTGCAGGAGCGCTACTTTGACGTTCTGGTGAAGAAGGAGCAGATGGAGGAGAAGATGAAGGGCATCAGAGAGATGAAGTGCCGTGCTGTCACTTGTAAAAATGTACAGAGTTCGTTGAGAGTTTTGGGAGCACATGTTTGAGCTTTTTTTTATTATTTCTCACAAGTTCACCTCAAGTCCAAAATAAGTCTAAGTCTTCCTCTCGTGTCCTCCTGCTTGCAGTGCAGCTACACCTACTTCAAGCCGGCCGATCGCTGCGTTGCTGAGAATCACAGCCTGCGGTGGCACGACTCTGTAAAACGTTTCTTCAAATGTCCATGTGGACAGCGGGCCATCGCTCTGGACAGACTGCCTCACAAGCACTGCAGGTTGCTCTCTTTCTGTCTCTACTTCGGTGTCTGTCCCCTTTTCTCTCTCTTTCTGTCTTCGTCCCATTGTGTAACATCATCTACACTACTCAGTTATAGTTTTCTTCAGTTTTATTATTGGTATAATTTGTGACCACTCAGTTTTTAAGGTTTCCTTGTATTCTTTGAAAGGCATTATTTAAATTCAATTTATTATTATTATTATTATTATTATTATTATTAGCCTAAAGCTTATCCGGTCTGTTTTATATGAAATAAAGAAGAGCAGCAAATCATCAATGTAGCCAACAATGTTATCGGCTTTTAAATAGTAACATACTGTCAACCAACTAATCAAACGACACACAAAACATTTCAGCTGAGCAAACGCTTTTTAGCACTTGTAAGAACCCATTTCCATTTTAATGTGAGTGACTGATGCCATAAATAATTCTCTTTCCAGTAACTGCGGTCTGTTTAAATGGGAGCGTGACGGAATGCTGAAGGTAAAATTTCCTCCCTTAATTTGAGCTCAAACATTTTGTCCTCTGTTCTGTCGTTGCCGATGTGTGAGGGCGCTGCTGATGTTTTTGCTCGTTTCCACGCAGGAGAAAACAGGACCGAAGATCGGCGGGGAGCTTCTCCTACCCCGAGGAGAGGAGCACGGCAAGTTCCTCAACAGCAAGTGAAACACCCCCATCGTCATCATCCTCTGCCACTGCTGCGTGCTGCAGTGTGAATGAACAATGTCTATTTGACTTTTAATGTTTGTAATTTCATCGTCTTAGAATTTTAATGAATTTTGATAGCATGTTTTAGACTCTGGACATTTCAGTGTCTGTGATTTTAACTGAAGTTGAACTGAACTCTCCTTCTGCTGGATTAAAGTAATCTGCAACTTTTCAGGTCACACGTCTTTCTCCTCCATCACTGATTGATAAATCTCAGTACAGATTCAAAAGGAAACTGTTGCAGTTACTTTACATAATTTGAAAGAAGTTCTGAGAAAATATAGATACGAGGGAATATATTTTTCCAAACTCAGACACATAAAATTACAGTTGTGTCATATAAAAAGCAGTAAAACCTAATCAAACCTATTTTCTTTCCACCATGAAAACCAACCTACATTTCTCATGGAGAATGTATGGGAATTTGAAGAGGTAAATTAACCCAGTAACCAGTTAGAGCTTTACCATTTTGTTTTATTCTTGATATTTGATAGCTCTTTGTTGCACAAGTGTCCCCATGTCTGAACTGAACACCACCCACAGGTGTTACCGGAACCTCAAACTACATGAACAGAATAATCAAAATATCACAATACTTTTTTTTTTTTACATTACAATTAAGGTGCATTTTACTGTTATCACTCTAAATTCTGTAAATTGTGAGAGCCTGTGTAGAAAATGTATTATTTCCATCTGACACAACAGTAGTAGACACTGTAAAGTAACACCAATGATAAACATCAGGGTTTGGTGTCAGTTTCTGAGTATCAAAGAACAAAGGATTCTATTTCAGGTGACGTCTTGCATAGATTTGCACCAATAACACAGAACAAAACAATGATTGAAGAATTGGAGAGTACAACTCATATATCTCATATACAATATATGTACTGTATGTCTTATAGTAAAAAATAGATCCTAATGCAATGAAGCCATACAACAAGTTGAGATGCAATGAAGTGGGTGGAGCTTCATCGTAGGCCCTGATGACCCAGTGATGAGGTACACCTCCTAGCCCCCATTCAACGAATCTTTCAGGTGAAAACAACTTCTTCATGGGTGCTTTGGAAATTTCAAGCTGTCTAGAATTTACATGCCACATCCAATCTAAAAACCATAACTTGGAAACATTGCCAGGATAACATATTTTACTTTATTGATGTTTTAGTCAGCCCTTGTAACTCGATGCATCCTTTTCCCCAGACACCGGTCAGACTCAAGACTTGTGACTTGTTGATTTTCACTTTAATGGTTAAATGTGTGTGTAGAGTGGATAGATTACTCTAAATACTCACTCTAAATATGGTGATGACCTTTATGATTTATGGATCTGGTATGTCATGTCATCATTTTACAATTTTCATCTCACTGTGGCCTTTTTCCACCTCCTCCCTCTGTTTTTTCAGCTCCGTTCTTGTCTAGGGTTTCCACTCTGGAATGTGGACTAAGTCCTGAGATTGATGACTTCAGCACACCTCGTCTTCTCTTTTAATCCAGGCTGCCTGTCCTACTTTAAACACTCCAAATAGCCGACAGTGTGACCGAGAGGTATGCACATCATCAGTGCTCTATCAAGAAATGTGTCTTTATTTTAAGTTTTCACATTTAAAGAAAAAGTTACATAGGCTACACTTGTTTTGCCTGCCTGGCAAAACAAGTTCATTCTTAACATAAGAATTGTTGCAGGTGCTTTATATTTATTAGATTTATGTCAGTAATAAAGAGTACAGTATAGCCTGTATGTACAGTAAAATATGCATGCAAAACACAGCCCCCATTTAATATGAAAAAAAAGATAATACATTAAAACATTGAACACCCTTCAACATATGACGTGGAGACACATGGTGCACTACTTAAGATTTGAATCAAAATTCTTGGGGATTAAAGTAAAAAAAAATGGAAAGCTTTAATTCTCCATGAGTTCTAGGGGTGTCGATCACAGGTCGCCAGGTGCTGTAGCCCCGCCCTCCATGCTCAGTGGTACCAGTAGTAGCGAGGATAGATGCCGTCGTAGTTATACTCCCTCCACTGCTCATGCTTCTCCCTTGTCCTCTCCGTTTGCTCTGTGAGACAGGACATTTTAAGAAGCAGGTATGGGTTTTTGAACTTCTATTGTTCCATCGCTGCACACGTTCTCATCATCACTGAAGCCTGGAGTCTGCTGACACTCTATCACTTTGATCTTCCTTTGTCTGAAGTCATTGCTTATTATTCATGTGTGTGTGTGTGTGTGTGTGTGTGTGTGTTTTGGATCCCTGTCATGTTGGAACGTGAACCCTCTGACAGCTCAGCAGGTTTTGTGCCACAGATTCTGTATGAGCTCGATCCTTTAAACTCGTCATTCTGAGCACCTGTGCTTTCTTCCCTTTACGGTGTTCTTTTGATGATTAGCTCTGCATATCTATGCCACAAGGCTTTGATGTCATCTCAAAATAGCAGGATTTCTTTCATTAGAATGTATTTTTACACAAAATTTGAACATACATGTGAAAAATGGCTGGTGCCATGCACACTAAAACAAAAAAGCAGAATTTTCTATTGAGTAGCCTTATAAGATGGATGGGGGAAAGAATACATTTATCATGTTATTGTCTTATTATGGAGACTATGGAAATAATTTCAACGTTTGTTGATTTAACATTCAGGAGGTCTGGGAATTCTCTCTTCTATTCAGAAATGAGAGCAGCCAAAAGTCTTACCATCACGCTCCTCCTCAAGGTAGTTCTCATACTCGGTCCTTTGCTCCTCGTTGTAATTTCTCCTCTGCGTGTCTGATTGCGCCCTTACTCTCTGCTCAGCTGTAGACAGGAGGAGGTAGTGTAGACGTTAAACCTGGTCCATAGTTCACCTCAGCAAGTGAATTATGCTGTTCAAATTTAAATGTATCAATATGGATTCATTCATCGATTCATGGATTCAAGAGGCTCTGAGTCATGGCTCTGGTCAGACGCTGCACACATGGATGCATTTGACTGTCCTCTGTGGGGCCGCTGTGCACACTGAATAACAATGATTGATCAATAATGAAAGCAAACATTAGTTCTGGTCCTATCAACAACAAAGAATTTTCCATTCTGTCTTTAGTTGTCACCGCAGTTTTTTCTTGATGCTGATGCTGATTTTACATGTGGACTTTTTTTCATCCGTAATGGAAAACACATTAATGAGATCAGTAGAAGATTCATAAAATGAAAAACCACCATGGCTCTAGGTGAATTCAACACACAATCGTGGAATGTTAGTCAGAAATGCTTCAATTGTCCATCATCTTAAAAATAGCAGCATTATCTCCATTCCTGTCGGTAATTTTCAGGAACACAAACTTCACTTCAGGAGGGGAAAAAATGAGGACTGGCAGAGAACCAACACACAGACTGACCTCCTCATTGGTTCCTTGTTGGTGAATGACATAACCTAAGGGTGCTGAGAATACTGGCTGGTGAGGGAGGGAAGTGTGTTTCTGCTTTTTCAGGAATGTGCGCCCGGTCTTGATTGGATGAGTTGCACTAAGAAACGTCGTGCTGATGCTTTGGCAGAGGAAGAATGAGCCATTGTACCAGGAAACTAACTGGAGGCACACAGAGAAACTGCTCCATGCTGTCCTGTGACTCCCTCTGCAGCTTCCAGCGTGTGCGTGTGTGTGAGTAAAACTTAAGAGCTGCTACTGTATAGGAGAACACCTGCTCCAGTTTCCAGTCTGCTCTCTCTCTCCCTTTCTCTCTTTTGAACGTTCACAGCTTGCAGTCAAAACCTCAAACCAAATTGCCCTCATCATCTAACTACTAACCAACGAACCCAACACCAACACCACACACACCTTCATCACCACAAGAAGCCAAACCCGCCAGACTTTAAACAATACACACTGTAGCCACATGAAGCACATCAACCACACAATCTGTCTGGTCAGCATTTTTGAGATGTCCTCAGTTAGCAGGTCTGTAGGTGTTTGAATGGAACCCTGTGCTCTACTTCAACAGCACAGAGAGATAGTAGGCATGAGTGCTACAATAAAAGCTAATCATGTATTTTGATTCCCAAATAACTGTGAACATTAGGATCTTATACTGTAACTTCAGTTTTTATAATCCTTTGAATGTTTATGGATTGTGTTCTGTGGTCCATTCTGCTGCTGACCTGGTAAGCGAAGGCCAAAAATGCTCCAACGTACAACGTTTCCTCATTCACTTCAACATGCAAGGGTCCAGATTATTATTCATTTTTAGATTATTAATACCACTGCTGTGGTATTTATACACGTATGGACACTGATTAACTTACTCTCCATCTCCCTGTAGTATCTGACCGAGCGACGGCCACGGCGCCTGAAGAAGTTGGATGCGTCCGACCCGGCCATGAAGACCCGCCGTTCTGGTGCTAAACGTTAGAGGTCAGAAGATCAAGGTGAGATAAGGAGGACACGTGGAGTAAAGTTGCATCAATGATTCCAGCTTTGCGTCTCACCTTTTGGCTCTTGTGCTTTGGTGTCATCCTTTACAGCTGCACTGTCCACCACACTGGAAACTAAGAAGGAAGGAAGCATGAATAACTTATCATATTAATTCATTTAAACTTTATCCAGCGTAGTTTGACAGAGCGGCCTGCAATGGTAGCGGGCTGTAGCCTATACTCATTCACTTCCCTTACCGAGGTGACCTCTTGGTTACTTCTCAACCTAAGAAAAAAATAATATCTAAACTACTTTAAACCTTCCTTAAATCTTGACACAAGCTCATATTGGAATTCTCGTGGGCTCTCCCTGATAATCATCTGGGCCTGAACTGTCACTTGACAAATGATTGGTTTGACAGGATTAAAATGAACCCAAACTCTGCAATTATGACAAATCACCATGCTTACAACACCAGCCGACAGAGCTCTCCTCATTCACATCTATGGCCCATTTTGCATCAGTTGATGTCATTACATGGACCAGATTTCTTTGCAGACGGTTTGGATTAGCCTCAAATCGATCAGAAACATTCAAAACCACTCCTATAGCCCCCTGATTGGTCAACACCCTCACGTGATGTCTAGCAGACTAATATTGCACATACAAATGCTGACTCGGGCACTCTTTTTGTTGATGAATAGGGTAATATAAACAGGATTTAGAACTTTGCAACCAATATTTGTCTGTTTATCTATAAAGAAGGCATTTTTAGAAAATTTGTTGCTCTGATGCCTATCAGCACCACGCTGGATTTTGGTGGAAACCAAATGACATTAGGAGATGATGAGAAATTTTATTCAAAATAGAAAGAATTTTGTGTTGCTGTTTGTCATAATGCATAATTTGAAAATTATTCCTGAAAACCACCTGAATGATATCATGTCATTCTTTCCTATATCTAAATAAACTATTCCCCTTATCCCACCTGATGATGTACAATCCAATAACCTCCAACCCTCCATCCCATCCCATACCATCCCATTCCCAACCCACCCAGCCAGGGTACTCACTGGTGAGGATGAGGAGGGTGGTGAGCAGACAAAGGACGAAGACTCGGGTCCAACACATCCTGACAGACCGGAGGAAGCACTCCACTGAAATACACTAGACACCTAAGTGGAGTGAGGAGACGGAGAAGGAGAGAAAGATGAGGGAGGGAAGGAAGGAGAACGACAGTGGGAGGGGCAAAGAGGGAGTGCAAGTCTCTCAGGGAAAGGAGGTAGAGGGGCTGCTTGAATTGTTACTCCCCAAGTGAGAGGGGGAAGAAGAGGATGAGGAGTAAGGGGGTAAGATGAAGTAAAAGAGGGGAAGAGGGGAGTGGAAACCAGGTCTTGGCAAGAGAGGAAAGAAATTCATGGCAAGGAAAACATCAGTGTCCCCAAATGGCAGCATAGGTTGAGGAAGTGATTTTCAGCATAGAGAAATCCAGAAACTTTTGACTCTTTAAAGTTCCAAAGCTGTACAAAAACTACCAAACAGGACACTGAGTAAAAGTAGCAAAGGACCAAGTACTGTGCGTAGAGAGGGTCAGATACAGTATATTTATAAGACATAATGGGTCCTATTTGTTCGGTATAACAGAACTAAACGGAGAAAATGCCGTGTTACTGATTCCTAAGTGATTCTCAAGACAACCTGGAAACGGGGCTGATCTGTATTGTTATTTTTTTTCACTGCAAATGGATTCACATTATTGACGTATCTACAATGTGATGAATATTTTGGATGAAATGAAATCAGAGAGATTAATGTGCTGTTTTCCTGTAGGTGGTTGCCAAATCGCTGTCGATGTGGCAGATGAAGGTAAATCTCAGTGGGATTTGATTCTTCATTCCTTCTACAGAGCCCCAGCATGATTGTTTTTCACTTTATGTGTTCTTAAATAGAGATGGTGATCTGAAATAGCACATTTCAATGGGTGCACTGAGCTCTCTGCTTTCTAGTTGCAGAAATGTGTGATGGCTTCCTCTGAAGGAAAATGGGCAGTTACCACGGCAGTCTGGGAAACATTTAGAAATAAGTGGCTGTGCTGTTACACCAAGTGTGTGTGTGTGTGTGTCTGAGTGAGTAGAGGTACAAATGTGTGTGTTTTTTCTGCCATTTCCTTTTTGTGTGTGTATGCGATTCTTTCAGTGCGTTAGTATTATGCTTTTGTCGGTGTCTAAGTTCAGGAAATCGCTTTGAGCTCAGAATTGTCTGATAGGTTGTGTGTTTGCTGACTTGTGTGGACAAAACCTCATTCTGCCATGCTGCTGTTTGATGGATTTTCAGCCTTTCTGCATTGAAAAATTAAGATCTCGGGGTTTCCTTCTCTGAATAACATCAAGTGTTGAGGGCTCGGTGTGTGTGTGTGTGTGTGTGTGCGTGTGTGTGTGAGTATGGAGGTGATTTTCAGGAAATCAAACCAAAGCCTGATTCTTGTAATAGTCATCTCTGAGTTTATTAGAGCATTATTAAAAGCTTACATTCATTGTGGTAAGAGCATAGAGACCTCTCATCCTCTCACACGGTCCGGTCCGACTGCCTCCAGGCTGTAAAATGCTGTACTGTGAGAAGTAGGACCTTCACTTTGTTGTTATTGCATTTTCTATTTAATACTTCCTTATTTTTATCGAACTAATAATTCAATAATTGATTTAGTCTTAATCCTACTTTCTGCTTTTACTTCTTGTATTGGCATCCTGCTGCTTTCTTCCTGTCTCACACTATTTCTGTCATAAATAATCTGGTAGTTATGTTCAGAAAAACACACTCAGAGACACAAACATTGATTGTTTCACAGTGAATTTAAAAGTGCTCCTCTGACATCTCGTACTCTTTTTGTCCTCTGTTACAAATACCAGGCGACTATGAGTCTACCTGATTACTTCTTATGTGGTCACTTAAGGAATCGGTGGGGATTTTCAGTTGGATTAGTTTGCCCGTGGCTCTGCAGGCTGTCACAGTGTTTTCCCGATGCCATGTCTCTGTGCTTCAACACCTTCACAGTGACGTTTTCTCTCCTTGCACCAGGCGTCCACGTAAAGCCCAGACATCCTAAAGGGGGACATCATTTGGTTACTTTCTTTCCTTCTATAGTGTATTATGGTAAGGTGTGTGTGCTTTGATCAGTGTAAGAATGGAAAATATGATGTCGTCGCCTATGGAAATTCTGATAGACACATTGGTCCCTTGATGTCGTTATATTCAATTCAATTTTATTTATATAGCGCCAAATCACAACAAAAGTTATCTCATGGCACTTTACAGGTAAAGCAGATCAAGATCAAACTCTTGACTATATAGAGACCCAACATTCCCCCATGAGCAAGCACTTGGCGACAGTGGCAAGGAAACACATTATATACACCTATATGACACACATGCTTCGACAGTCTGAGGCTGTTTGGCCCGAATTTGTTCAGCATAATTTCAGGAGGTGTATTGAAAAGACAATATTGAAAATGGGCAGTTTTCACCCAATGGAGAGTCTTGAGGGCTTCCTTAACGTGTCATCTCTGAGGATAAAGTAAAAGTATTGTTTTTAATATGAAATGTCCTTGCCAAACCACAATTAAGTTTATAACATGCATCATTATGAGTTGTAAACTACAAGATGCTTGTTGCTTTGAGTGTCTTGACCACAAAGTAAATGTAGTGCACACATACTTTGGTTATTAAACAACAGAACATAGTTAGTGTACTTTCAACGTGGTCTGCAGCCACCATACTCATCACCGTTCTGAGAAGAAGTAGTCAGACAAAAAATTAATGACATCATGTAACCCCTCGGAGGTCACAGTCACCAGGTAGGGAAATGGCTGCAGGACAGCTGCTAGAGGGGCCCACGTGTGCAGGATTCCACGTAATGGATAGCTGGTGTCAGGCTCTGTATGTAGTGCAGCTTTAGGGGTTATATTTGTTATTGTTGCTCCCTGCTGTCTCATTGTGTTAAGCTTTAAAGTGCATGCTTGCAGGGAGGGACAAGATAAGAGCCACGGAGAGCCAAACATCAACACTTTACACACTGTCACTCATTCACAGATGACTCTTTCAAAGGAATTCCTTATCTGGATTGGAGCAAACTACATGTTCAGGCAGACTGTAATACAATGTATTTGGGGCAGATATTATGTTCAAAATGTCTGCTCATTCTCTCTGACACTGCTGTTGTTTTATGGGCCTCACCTTCAGCATCAGGCCTTGATTCTAGGGATCCCCAGGGAAAATATGTCTTCGCCACTCCCTGCTCTCTCATTGCGCTAAGCTGTTAAGTGTATGCTTGCAACCAGTGACAAATTTAGGCCCATGATGACAAATGTAAACACTGTGCGTGCTTTCTTTCATTTTTATAAACTTCTTAATATCACTTGGATGAGCATAATACATAAAATTCCAAACTGGAAATGTTCAGAGAGTGCATCCTTTTGATTTGTTAACTTATTGATAGACAATTAATTATAGATGCTAAGATTTGCTGGCCTTAATTTTTAAGAATATTTCATTGTTTGTCACTTGTGAGATAGGATTTGTACAATTGTGCACAGACGATGGCCAAAATCTGTCTACAGGTGCACAATTATGACACTGAATAGCGAACCATTTCAGGAAAACAAAACGGAATGTCAAAAACAGAGAAATTGGTGTTCTCAGTATCATCGATATAAGTTACATATTGAATATGGTGGAGATTTGAGGAAATGTGTACACATGTTGAATGACCCAAACAGCCAGACATGATCCAATTAAATCAGTATTTCCTCTGAATAAAGCAGAGTATGAATAAACAAAATTATTGTCATCATTTCACATATTGAGTGTAAGCATCTTCAAAACAGGCTCTGTGAATGTCTCACCTTCAACGGCACGTCAGCGGCATTGAACTTCCTTTTGACGATTTCAGTCACCTCTTTTTCTATGTTTTCTTGAGTGGTTCCCTTCACGTCAATGTAGTGACAGTCAGAGTTGGCATAGTGGCAAGATATGGCCTGGAAATACACACACACACACACACACAAACAATACCATACAAGTGAGACATCGGGAATGAAGAATATTCAGTTCTCTGGCACCAACTGCATTGTGGGTACCTTGCGGAAGCCCTCTGTTTGGTTGGTGCCAGAGCCATGAATCAGCAGGGGGTGGAAGAAGACAGTGTCGCCCTTCTCCATCTCCAGGTGCACCCTGGGAAGCTCCGGGTTATAATCACGCACTCCATGATACATCTTGTTCACTCCACCCTGAGGACACACGTTTTGTTTGTGAGAACATCGCGTGTGTTTGTGGGAACCGTGCATCATCTTGTACGTTTGTGCGTGTTTGTACCTCCCAATCAGGGTAGTCGTGCTCCTGCAGTGTGCCGATGTGTGTTCCTGGTAAGACCACCAGGCAGCCATTCTGCCTGTTCACTTTCTCCATGGCTGTCCAGGCGCAGACGATCTGGTCGGCGGGCCGGAATGGGAAGTAGTGCAGATCTTGATGCATTGGGTGACGAGACGTCTGTTTACCTGAAACGGCAGGAGACACAGCAGACATCTTGGTCAATTTCAAACCTGGAAATTCTTCTGGTGTTTCTGTGTCTGGTGTTTCTGACAAGAAGAGAAGAGTTTAGCAGAAACATGTACCTGCATCAGGGGGTTTGTTGATCAGCATGGTGTGCATGGCCATGATGTTTGGTCCGATGAAACACTCCACGTACTGCAGGATCTGACAGAGGATGATACTCAAATTTACACACTGTAAAATCTCACAACTTTTGGCTTTCCATCGGAGAAAATGGAAATAATAAAACTCAAGGAGAATTATGAAGCATTTGATTACTTGTAAATCATTCCATACATTTCTCAGCCTCTATTTTGGATGGTGAGCCAGCAGGTCAGATAAGGGGAAAAAAATCTACTTGAGTATTTTGGGCCAAAAAGCATGGAGGAGCTGTTCTTCCAGAGTAAACAGAGTGAAGGCTTCCTGAGCTTCTTATGAGAGCAGTGAGGGAATGATTGATGGGAAAAAAAATCACATCCAACATGTTTATATTCTCCAGGGAGGGGATAACAGATGCTACAGGTCTGATGGGAAATTTGGCTTTAATGTGGAGAAACTCTGGCACCAATCATACCAGTGATGTCGAAAAAGCCAAAAAATACACTTTACAGAATCACTGACTTGGACTAAACCCACCCTGGCTTATCAGATACTGTTTCCAGACCCAATTTGCTTTGATATGATAGTATGAGCAATACTTTTTACGGTCATTTACTACAGATTTGTATTATGTAAATACATATCTATGGTAAATTACTGTAAAATTTATAGAGATTATATACTAGAGATTAACATCTTCTCACAATCTCAACCCTGAATTCTGCGCTCAGTCACCATCTATCGTAACACTTGAAAAACCGAAATTTGCTAGTAGATAGTTGCATGTTGTTCTTTACAATCCAGCTTGTCTTGTACCTCTGGTAAGGCGCAGTATTGGAAGAGTTCAGGATCGTTCTGGAAGTCCTGAATTTTGGTGACAGCCTTCTGATCAGGGACGAACTCTGACTTGGCAATGGCAACATCCCTGACCACAAACAGACCCGGTACGCTCACTTCCTGACGGCATATTCGCTCAAACTCCTTCCTGAAGATCACACACATATAGGTGATTCATCTTATTATTATTGTATTCCAGAGTTTCCTATCCTAGGCCATGAGTAACGTGTCTCTGTCCTTACAGTGGAGAAAGAGTAATTTCCTGTGCACTCACCTGAATCTGTCGATGTGCTCATCAGACACCAGATTCTTAATGAGGATGAAGCCATTTTGCTCGTAGAAGAGTCGCTGTTCAGGGGTCAGCAGGTCATTGTCACGCGTGTACCTATGCATTGTTTAAAAGACAGTACAAGCGTGACGTTTAAAAAGCTGTCAAAAGCAAATAAATCAGCAGCGAAACCTTCCATTTCTGCATTTGAAGGCCAAATCTGTATTTATAATAGTAATGCATATTTTATGTATTAAATGTGCTGTTATCTCACGTTTACTGTGAGTGCTATCTTTTATACAGGTTATTCTTCACTATAAATTTTGCAATATAGTATTTAATTTATACTGTATGTGATAAACTCTAAACCATTAAAGAATTTTCATTTAAAAATACAATTTAGCCCTTATATTTGCACTGGCCTCAAAAAGTTCAGCTCTAATAATAAAAATAAAAATAACACTTATAAATAGATAGATGGATATTTTATTAATTATAGGCTACTATATATACAGTATATATACAGATAAAACCTCACACACCTATATGCATGGCCAGCTGTCAATACCAGCAAAAGCGACACGGGAGATAACAGTCGATGTCCAAAGGCAGCAGTGGTAAAAATGTAACAAAGGTGACTGATAAGCATTTATTTTGCAACTCTGGACATGAGACTCTTCAGCTGGACCAAGATTGCAGTGCAGTGAAAGAGTCATTACAAACAGCGGTGTGTTCCTACCTCAGATTGTGTGGCTGACAGGAGGTGACGGTTTGGGCAGAAACTGACGAGCCGCTCTGAAGGAAATCAGTCAAGGAGGAAGTCAGAACATCTAAAGGAGACTGTTACAGATTAAAGGGCTCCGATTTCTCCCATTCACGGGGTTTCCATTTCAGCAGATTAGTATCAGTCTCACCACCTCCCTTCGTCTAAACAGTTCAATGTTGAAGCAGCATGCTGATATTATGGCCCATGCACAAACAATATGGTTCCATGGTGTGTCAACCATCACAATAAGCATTCTCCCACCACTGCATTCTGTAATGCATTTAAAAGCAGTCGATGGCAAACAATTACAAAGACAGGGAACGCAATTATGTCGATTTACAATGCAGCAGAAAGTTTTGCAATGTGGCTTAAAACAGGCGGCATATATCTGCACGTAACGTTTTGGAAGGACTCCATCCAGTTTCCTTACTTTGCAAAATAATCTCTGCATCAAGTTTAACCTGTGTGACTGCAAAACTTACCTTGAACAGTAAGCTCATCTCCAATTATAATGAAGCTGAACTGCTATTTTTATGACAATGACAATACGGGAGAGCAACAACTTTTAAAAAAATAATAATATTATTGATATTGTAACGTGTTTGGGGTTATGTGGGCGGGGTTTCCCCATCATGCCGTTGGGCATTGTACCATGAGTGACATTATTGTCACCAATAATCACCCTGCGACTATGCAGAGTTAAAGACAACTGTCACTGTTACATGACTAACCTGCTGACCTCAATAAAGTGCTATTTTATGACTCAGAGTTCATCTATAATATCTTTAACATGCTACAATATATCACAGGAGTTGATAATGGATAAATAAATAACATGGAGTACCACCTACTTTTGACATTCAGCAACGAGATTGTCAGGAGATAAAACCCTTCAGGGCTGTCTGCAAACACATACATGATGTGCTTTTAAGAATCTACTCTATTACACCTTTATAAGGTTACTTTTAGCTGTACAACGGGTTACAATTCACTAATCAAAAGGGTCCAAACTGACCGGTGGAATCATTGGTTGGAGCATAAACTGATTCAGTGAGATGTAAATTGTCCCAACATTTCTCCGTGGCGGTTCGCAGGAGGCCTCATCCTTACCGCGGTGCCCCGGCCTGGACTAGCGGGGCTGCGGCCCAAGCCATGCAGCGTTGGCGGCCATCGAATCAGATAGAGCCGCTGCTGGTGTGCGAACGGTTACGGTGGTCATAAAGGTAATCACTGCCGGATTAAAGGATACAGCAATGGCGGGTAATCGATCTAGGTGATTGATCAGCAGTCGGAGTCGATCGGCGGCTCGAGACATTTTCTGTTAGTCGGTGACGTCCGTTACGATCCCAATGCACCTCAGTGTACGCTCTGTTCTACTATGGGCCCCAACCGAGCACCACTCTCTCTCTCTCTCTCTCTCTCTCCCTCTCTCCCCCCCGCCCCCGTTTTTCTTTCTTTCTCTCTGCCCCGCGTACCTTTAGCTGACGTCCATAAGAATATATA
>OMNV01008735.1:63355-125909 GCA_900303265.1 Brotula barbata
TAGCATTTACACAGGCTGTGTATTACACAGTCATGCACACGTACCTATAAGTGTTTCCCACCATAAAAAGTAGTGTCGGGGCATCCTTCATCAAACACCTATCCAGTCACTGGTTTGTGTGTCTGTGTATGTGTGCCATTGTAGAGTAAAACAAAGCCATTTAAAAAGTGTGTGTGCGTGTCTGTGTGATGTCAGCTCGCTTGAATGTATTTGGGTGTCATTCGAGATGTTTGGTTTTGTAGGAGGGTTGTGTGTGTTAGTGAAGAAGAGGGTGTGCATCCAAGCTAGTGTGTTAAACTTGCCTTTGTTCTCTCTGGGTGACACTCGCACACACAGACACAAACTTGCGCGTTTGAGGCTCACTTTTGTCTCCATGTGCACTGACTCAACACAGACACACACTGTCTCTTTTGTCTCTCTCCCCCTCTTGGTATCACACCCTGCCCCATTGGCCCTTGTCTAAAATGTCCCATCATGCTGCATATGTGTGTGTCCTTTTGGTATGATTGGCTCCTGTTCTGGAGATGAAGCATAGGCATTGTCAGAGCAGCAGCAAACAGGGATGACGCAGACAGAGACACACACACATACACATTTCATTTTAGAGGTTCACGCATTGAAGTAAACATTGACCCAATTTATTCATAAAGTGTAACATTAATAACAATAACAATATATAATAATAATATTAAGACTGTGAAATATTAATAACACACACGGCTCAACATGGATGATGCTGCATGTCTATTCCCTCTAAATTGTACAAAGATGTTGGATCTGGTTTAGCTATTAATCTGGGTGATATAACAATTACAAATATACAACAAAATAACTATATTCTTCTTTATTTAATATTACTAAAACCCAATGTTTGTATATATTTGGCTAAAAACACTTTGTGAATTGGGGCAAAAACACAATATTATTTCAGCATCAGCATGTGCCCATTTGATGTGGTCACGCTGCAATGGTTGTAAAGTAATAAAAGCTCATTTGAACTGCCGTAGGCAGCTTTATAAAACATTTTCCTGCATAACAACAACAAGAAAGATTGGTTAGCAGCTCCCCATGCACTGTGCAGTGTCTTGTTATTGTTATGATAGGCACTGTAGAGAGACAAGCAGGAAAGAGTGAGGATGGCATGCAGCAAAGGGCGCAGGATGAAATGAAACCTGACAGATCCAAACATACCCTTAGTGCTTCTAGTGAACTGCTGCCCAGATCAAAATGACCTTATGTTACTAAAATGTCTTAATTGATTAGCAAAGAATCACAAAATGGCTTATGTAAGATCACAAAACATTCACATTCACATTATTCACACACAGATGCACACACACACACACACACACACACACAGTAACACAGTGTTGGCGCCCAGTAAAGTCAGCAGATTGTTGACACTCTGTTCAGTACATTTCATCCTACACCGCTCTCACCATGTGCCCGCCTCCCAACAGCAATGTTTGAACTCCATCGTTCACAATATGAATAATAATGCAGCACTTTATTCATTCCCTTCATTCCGGCCTGTGTTGGCACAAGAAACAGAAACTTTAGTGAGGCTTTGTCAGATTCAGACCAGTGAACATCAGGTTGAGTCATTGCAGAATACTCTGGATTAACTAAGTTTGTGTGTTCGCTGTGGCATTTTCTAAGGGGCCAAGACTTCCAAAATGTTGGACGATTAATATCGTAAAAATCATTCCACTTTATTTTTTGAGGACGACGTCTGAACCAGTGGCTCTAATTTAATCAAGGTTTTTGGTTGTCTGCATAACTTAATTGCCATCCACACCCTCACTGTAACTTTATATTCCCCTTCCCATAAAAGTTAGTTTCCTTTTTAATCCCAACAAGACATCTCTAATTATTCCCTTCTCCTCCCCGTGGGTTAATCATTGCTTTGCAGCCAGCCTTTATCTTCAATCAGTGCCAACCAAGTGTGCAAGAAACTGTTTTTCACCCTGAAAATTGGATCCCAGACATTCATGAAGCAGAGAAATAAATGTCGGGCCGAACCGCTGCTTAATTTGCAATTTCTACCACTCTATCCATCAGGCCTGTCGCTGTAATGACCTAAGGTACCAGTGTCCTCGCAGATATTTCATATTTATAAAGCACCTCACCACATTAGCAGCAGTGAACACATCATTTAACACCAACTGACAGGTCAGATCGATCTGAGGTCAGTGTCAGCAGGTATGTTGACAGGCACGCCAATAATCTCTTTTAATCAGATTAAAGCAACAAACTCATTGCACAAGCAGCCGTCTGCTTAGTCACGGGAACAGATTTGTACAGAGAGCGCCACCTGCAGTATCTCAAACACGTTAACACCCCTATGCGCCTACATCATGGAATTTTTGGACACAAAGACTACATTAAAGGCACTAGACAAAGTGATTCAGCTTGTTTGTGTTACTTGTGCAGAGCCCAAAGCCAAATTTGTCTTTTGACTTTTCAGCTTCTGCTCCACTTTTGTTTTTGTTCATTCACTGCTTCTTCTGCAGCACATAATGAAAAATAAGCGATGAATCTTCATATGCATTCCTCCTGTGATTTTGAGAATGACCCCTCCTTTTATGGAATTTTGGTAACCACTAGTACCAACTCCCCTCTCTGTCATTTGAAAGCCTGATTCACTGCTGCCTAGCAACAGGTAGCTCAATGTTAGCATCCTGCAGCCCTATCAAATTCTCAAACTATCTCTGAGGAGGGTTTTTAGCCAGTCAAGCCCTGGGAGGCACCAAGTTTTGAACAGGTGACTCATCATCAGCCTTCTTCTCTTTCATTGATTCAGATTAGTGTCTTTTTAAGTATACTGGGGCCCATGCCCTTACAATATAATGTATAACAATATACAGTACAATGAATAATGATAATGAGGTAGGACACCAAAGACAATAGAAACTAGTAAACCAGTAAAGAGGGAATTTAAAAAATTCATAACTCAAACAACAAGGTGTGTATTAATCCGTCAACGCTTGTTAGAATCTGAAGTGATGTATATAAGGGATGCCATATACATTTGAGTAGTTGCAGTATGCTTTCATGTCTTTAAGTTTTCTAAATGTCATGGCCTGCTTGAACATAAGCTTGAAGCCTCACAGCACCTGAAACCTTTAAGCTACTTTATCCAGCTGATCAGGTCGCATAATGAATTCATGAGCGATGGGGTGTCCCACCTGGTCGGACCGCACTAAGATGGTTCGGAGTCTTGAGTCACTGTTGGACGGCAAGAGTGCCAAGCATGCACACACACGTATACACAACATGGAACCCCATGTTAAATCAGGGACTCGACAACAACAACTGTTCCCTGAGGCCTCGGGGTGAATGAGACATGGAACTGCAGAGTGGATCCATGGGTGTGAGAAATAGGATGGAACCATAAAACAAGGATAAAGAGGAGCACAAGGATAAAGAGGTGAAACTGAGGTGATAATAGAGAGGGACGGAGAAAGATGACCGCAATCCAACCCATGGAAATCTCTCTGCAGTTGTTGGTTTTGTCATGATGGGTGTGTGTGAGTGTGGCTGTTGTCTACATCTGATCTCTCTCTCTCTATATATATATATTTATATACAGTATCTCATAGGCTGTTTTGCAATTCTTTGGAACCATTTGTAGAACTAATTCTATTTCAGTACATTATAATTTGCATAATAAGGCCTCCTTTGGAACCCAACTTGCACGTGTTCAGTTCACACACAGTTTCCCATCTCTACTCTGGAATGTGGCATTTCCAGATGCGTGTTTGAATCCAGCAGGAAAAACACACATTCTTGTGTGTTGCATTCATCCAGCTGCTGTGTATTTGTGCGTGTTTGTGTGTTTTGGACACGGCGGAAGCTTCTCCTTAGCGCTGGTTAGTCTAGTTGGGACACAATGAGACAGACAAGTGTTACGTAAGAGACTGACCAGAAGAGACTGACGGGGTGTCAGTTTCACAAACACACTAGGAAGGGGATCTGAATTATGTTTGTCTTTCTGCGAGTGTGTGCCGGTTTTGAAAATACATTTAGCCTCTGTTAGTCTGGATTACACTAGAGCAGTCACCTTGTTACTGATACTTCCACCTCACCGTTAAATGATTGATGGCAAACTAATAAGATCATCCAGCCGCCACACACAAGCTCTGTTTTGTAATTGGGAGACAAAAGCTTGGTGTGACCTCAGCCTCACCCCTACGCAGGTACACATACACACATACACAGAGTGTATTTATCTGGTTCATCCTCACTCCCCGTGCTGCAAACAGATGACACTGGACTTGCTGGTCGCAGATGTAAGCCTTGTGTGTGTGATTAATATTTCACAGTCTCAGCTGAGTTTGGCGTACACTTTGTGGCATGTGGGCTTTGTGATTGTGTTTGTCATGTGGCCGGGTAATGCTGTGTCACATGAAATAAACTTTTCTTGAGTTCGCTCTTCCCCTTAATCGCCTTCCTCTACATTCTCCCGTTCCTTCATTTTCTTGTATAATGAATGTAGCCAGGCTGCATTTGTATTAATTTTGACAACATCACTTTAGTGGTGAAAACAGGGAAAGTAATCCGTGTTATTCAGATTTTTATAGCAGATGTGAGTCAACATAATGACTGCCGCAGTGTTTACGCTGAGCACCAACACAAACAGTCTTCCATGGACGGATAGTTCTGCTATCCGTGATCTTGTCCCTCAGAGATTTTTAGTTGGCTTTTTCTCTCTCTCAGACTGCAATCACATAGTGTCAAAACCTCCAAATACTCAAATATGGTGTCAGATCTTCCCATAGTGCCATTAAAGCGATTGTCTAAATTTAGAGGATTTAATAGTCCGTTAAAATCAGCAATATGTAATATAGACCGCACTGAAGAGAAGCTTTCATACACTCCAGGAACTCAACGTGACCAACTGATCCAGCCGATGAAGTCCACAATGATTTAACAAACTTAAAGATCCTAATTACTCATGGAGGTGGCCTGTGGAGAGAGGACGATGAATGAGTGCACTGAAGGAATGAAATTGAAAACAGTCCAAAAGAATGATGGATCATCAGTGGAGTCACCTTGACATAGTTCTCTATCCAAGGTTACCTGGGGATTTCGGGAGCTTGGAAGATTGGTAGTTGTACAAGGTCAGCAATGATGGTCAGGCAGTTAATGATGCTGATCACAGGTCCCTCGCAAAAAACTGTTAACTATTAAACCTCCCAGTCCCTTTGGGTACAAATTTCACCAAAATAGTCATTAGACTGTTCACACTTGTTCCTCTTTTTTTTCATCCCTCTCATCCTCTCCGTATATCTCTTACATCCCAATAACCTTTTTCCGCTCTGTGGTATTTCCTTGTTAATGTTTCAGCCTTCATGCACCTTTGCATAAACATACACAAACAAACACAAATGCACATAGTCTGGGTTATTTCAGCTCACCCCCCAGGGCAGTCATGCTGAAGCTCCTTTTTAGTTTCTCTCAAGCAAACAAAAGGTCTTTCAGCATAAAGCACCCACTGTACTCCACATTGATGCTGTGTGAGTGTGTGTGTGTGTTTTGTTAGCCACACAAACATGCTTCTGACTGTATTCCCGCAGTAGGATGCAGCTGAATTTGGCCTTGAAAGCCATCGGCATTAGGGATGCTTGAAATTGTGTTGACATGTAAGTTTTGAAGTTGTTGTTTATGCAAAAGCACACAAATATACCACTCCACATTCACCAGACTTGTCTGTGGCCAGATGATGTATTTTAACATGTAGCAATGACAGAATTGGACACACAATGGCCACCATCATCATTGGGCTCACATACTGTGCAAAAATAGATCTGCAGAAATAATCTGAAGGAACTTCTTTTAAACCGCATCGTATAAAAAAGTTGTACTACATACAGCACATACGTTATGTTAAACTTCAACATTTAACGTTCAGCGTTCTAGAATGTGCTTGGTTAGCTTGAGTCGTTAGAACCTTTTCACAGCATCCACCTGGCTCCGTCTGCCTTTCCATCCATCAGACTACTTTGTATCACGGTCGCACTGCAGCCGAACTGTCCCAGAGCTCATTAGAGATCAGGCCAGGGTGACCTGAGTATGATTGCTGTCTTGGGACCTGCTCCAATGAATCATAAAAAAACGGGGAACCACCATAACATCCCAATGTTGCACGGGTGCCCACAGCAATTGGTCAGTTTGAGTTGCAACCTGGTGTGTTTACCCCGTTGGGCGATGAGACAGCAGTAATCATGTTCAGGTGTGGACCATTGCAACTGGAACCACCCATCCTCATTTAATTTAGCATCATTTAATGCAATCAACCAAAGCTGCTAAAGAACAAAAGGTTGATCACTGATGCAGAATCCAGTTGTAAAAGTTACCTGATGAAATCCAGGATAATAACTCTACATTTTACACGAATTAAGCCGGTAAACCACCAAGGTGTATCCTATTCTGTTATTTTGTTGTTAAATCTTAATCTTACTGTTGCGGTTCGAGGTTTTAGGTGCAGAGACTTGTCCACCTTTTCTAGTTTAGGGAGTAGACACCTTTGCAGTGCCAGTGGGGCTGGGTGATCGCCATAAACCCCCTGACCTTTGAAGTCTTTTGATGCGGTTTACAATAATGTCAGACAGACAGTGTTGCTTTGATTGTAATGTATACCTACAGGACAAGGGGAAACTCTGCTGCGTGTGTGTGCTGCTGTGATCTCTGTATGAGAGGGCCTGAGGCAGGGGGACCATTATACTCCAATCTGCTCTCAGAAACAGATGTTTGCAAATGAGGAAACACCTCATGTCAGCACCTGTGGGGAACTCAGATTTCACACCTTAGTTGTTCATATCGACCACTTTGATGTGCATGACTAGCTGGTTGCATTTTCACAAAAAATGTGTTTTTGTAAAATTAGTTATCAATTGTGGTTTTGAAGAGAAACCACAGGAGTTGAATCTGTTCAATCCAGTGAAGGTGTTCTAGTCCAGAATGTCCCCAAACCCAGACATTTTCTGACCATGAGCGGACTGAACGTTCTCACAGGGCTTCTGCCAACATATTTTGGTTAATTTGGAATGTTTGCTGAAGACCTTAATGTAACAACTCATTCACTGAGTCCGGCCAGGGCACAAAACAACACATTTCCTTGGTTCATATCATACTGAAACTAAGTCATAACAATCTACATCAGTTACTAATTGTTTTCCGTACAGATGAAAAGTAACAGATTTAGTTCTACTATTATGAACAAGTTTCAGATGTCGGATAGATAGGAGTCTGATATGACATAATCAACTCCCACTACATTATGGTTGTTATGTGGTAATCGCGTTTAGTCCAACGTTTGGAGTGTTTTACCCTGTGTAGGTGTTTTGGACAGCAATGCTTTCTATAGCTGTGCACTTTAGTAAGTGCCAAATTTAATATTGCCAACATTTTCTCTCCTGCTATGTATTCCCTTCAAGCCCATTCCATCACTCTCCCATGTGCGCTCTCTGAAAGGAAAATCATCCTTCTATTTTCATGGGCTGTGATCCTCATGTGAGTGGTTCTGTTTTAAGCAGCGGTCTAAAAGCATTGTTGCCTCTTCCCGTCAACCATCTCGCTGTCCATAGTTTCTAATTTCACACTGATGCTGTCAGGCCTGGGTAGGGATCATTTTGAGTTATTTTTGGACTTGAAGGTCATGTGAGTTCCCTGGTAGTTCTGCGCGTTAGCTCATTTTTTACAATCCTTCATTTATTCAGTGTATTAAAATCACGAAAGTAGATTAGAACACATTCTTGTAATGGTGCTGAAGGGAATGCAAACAGCTGATGGATGACATGAAGTTGATGCTAGGTCAAACTGTGGGACTATACAGAATGTGGTCAGCTTGATTTAAGAAGTGCAGTTGGTAAGCAGCTAGAAACACACAGTTAATAAATGCTTAGATTTTGGGGAAGGTACGCACTTAAAGCTATCCAGTCCCCAAATCAGCCTTAAATACGGGTTACACAAACCCAGGGTGGTGTTGGACACTGCTCTGTTTACATGTCTCTCTCTCTCTCTCTCTCTCTGCTGACTGTATTTGCCTCCAGTCATTCGGGTGATTTCATGGCTCTTAAACACAAAGGCAGCATTATGGTTGTATTTGCTGAAAGAAACTCACTTTTACTCTCCTCCCCTCTGCTCCACATTCACACATTCACCCACAACTCTGAGATATCAGATATAAAGTCAGATTCTACATTCCATTGCCTGTGTTTCTCTCTATTATTTTAATATTGGACTGAAAAAAGCAGGGCAAGAAGAGATAAAGCGGAAAAGAGGAGGGAATGATGTGCATCATTAATGTTTTTATTTTGTTGTACATGTGTGCACTGATATATCTTAAATATGTATGACTCTGTTCTAATAAGCCTAGCATAGTAATTGGAACGCGTTGCCCTTCCACTCCCTGCCCGCGTGCCCTTTGAAGTCTCCTACTCCAGACTACCCACAGTGCCCTTGGAGACACACAGGAGGGGGTGGAGGAGTTCTGGGTGAGGAGTTGATGGAAATATGGGTCAAAATGTGTGTAAGAATTTTTGGTGAAACTGATGATGAAAAAGAGAGGAATTGGATGGGGGCTATGGGGGTGTGTGTGTTCTCTGCTGGGCTGCTTTAATGCTGAATTCCCTCCACTCATCAATCATATGTGCTAGATGCTATACTTTTAACACATGCATTCACGTACGTACGTACGTACGTACACACACGCGCGCACACACACACACACAGCTGTACATACACATGCACTCACATCACATGAGCCTCTTTGTTTTGGTGTGCTGCAGAGATAAAAACGCGGCTCTGTTACACTCCTCTGTAAGGGAGACAAAGAGGGCTTATCTGGTGTGTGTGTGCGTGTGTCTGTGTGTGTGCGTGTCAAAGAGAGAAAGAGAGATTGTGCACATGTTTCTTCTCCAAAGAGGTCTTTTGATATTTTATATTTATATTTTCATGAGTTGCCTCCTTAGGAAGAGCAGAGCCTCACTCTCTGTGTTTGTGTGTGCGCAGATGTGTACACAATTTGCTTGTGTCCACTTCATGTCTTTTTGTTAATGTGTTTGCCAAATTCACTCATAATTTGTGAGGTATTTCCCCTGTTGCATCCCCAAAGGCCTGGCCATCTTTCTCACAGGCTGCTTTGTGAGGAAAACAGTTTAAACCGTTAAACAGGCTGCTGATAAATGTAGGTTGGCTACATACCTTTGAAAGGAATGTAGAATTCTTGATTTTTTTTAAATAATAATAATATTATTATTATATTTTGCTCTCATAGAAGCATTTCTACACAAAATATCTCTGCCCTCCATGAAAATGTACCCTTGGTATTATGCATGCTGGTTCACTATCATAACTAAATAGAACGGCGCCATCAATAATATTTTGCTTCTCCTAATATGAGAAAGGTCTGTTACACAAAAGAGAAATTTTTAGTGCTCTGAACTAAACTTGAGCCCACACCAAAACAATGGACCTACATCGCAGTATTAGACGTCCCTGACAGCCAACCCGATCTGTGTTTGTGTGCGTTGCAGTCATATGTAGCGATGCTGAATGATGAGGTGATTCACCCGACAAGGTGGGAGGCAGGTGAATGGTGTCTCATGAGTATAAAGAGAGCAAACGAGAGTAAGAGAGAGACTGAGGGGGTACTGAGGAGGAAAGGATCAGTTTGTCCTCTGTTGAGACTGGTGGAACCGGTGGAGGCTTTATGATTCTGTTTCCTCACTGCATTTCCTCCACTCATCCCTCTCTCTCACTCTCTCACTCTCACTCACACTCACTGACTCACTCACTCACTCGCTCACTCACACACACACAGTATATGCACATAGGCAGGGGTGTTCACACACTAACACAATGGGCAGGGAATCCGGCCTGAGGGATACTGAGCAAGGTGTTTCCTGTGACCTAGACTACTACTGCGTCAACACACACACAAACACATATACACACACACACACACACACACACAGGCCTACAACACCTGCATGGGCTCGTAGATGTGTGTGTATTTGTTGTCTGTGGACTTATTCAACTGTCTCCTCATTCAATTAGAATTCATTCATTATCTCCCCCTTAACTTGTGTTTTCTGTGTGTGTGTGTGTGTGTGTGTTTGCGAAACTGAAAACAGCAGTTTTCCAGTCTGTAATATTCATTTTTTATTCATGCGTTGTTCATGGCTTATTCATGTACTGTTCGAGCAGAGTGAATGAATATTGGATTAAAAGCGGCGTTACTTTATTCATGAGCTGAGACATTCTGGACTGCACGGGTGCATCTGGAACACCCCCCCCCGGAACTACTGTGCTCACACACACAAACAAGAACACTGACACAGTACAAATTCCTTTATGCGTCGCTCCATTAACATTTTGATGTATGTGTCTGTGTGTGTTCTCCTGCAGGCCGTGTACTGCCCTGCCATGGAGAAGATGAAAAGGATTAAGAGGCGTCTGTCGTTGACGCTGCGTTCCAGTCAGACGATCGATGAATCTCTGTCTGAACTGGCCGAGCAGATGACCATTGAGGATGGTGGCACCAAGGACAACGGTAAGTTAGTGCGTGTGTTGATGTGTGAAGCGATGTGCAAAGAAAAAGCACTTGCATGTTAAATGACAGAGTTAAGGCTCCAAAGTGTATTAAAATGTTTATATAGTCCGCAGCACTTTCCCAATAGGACAATAAATGTCACAGTTTCAATTTTCACAACAACCTTTACATGGATAGATTATCCTGGTAGCTCTCAGTGGTATTTAAAGTGCTGAAATTAATGGATAAAGTGAGGGTGTGTGGGGGTGTGTGTATGTCAGCAGCAGCTGTAATGGACTTCCAGTGAGTTGCCCTCTGTCAAGTTATGTAACGAGTAAAAGCAGGGAAGGTACTCCGGAACTTGTGCTTGCACACACACACGTACACACACGTACACACACAAACACACACACTCACTCTTGTGAGTGATGAGAAGTTTATAGACAGAACACACACTCTTTCGATCTATCACACAAATACACACATACACTTCTGCATTTGTTTTATTACCGCTTTGGCACTGCGAACAGTATCTTTACAGCGATTTGATGGATACATTAAAGTGATTTAATGGCACTTTAGACAGCTGCCAATGTCAACGATCCCGCACGTCCATTCTTTGTTACCTTATTACTGCTAATATTTCAGCCATTTGTCTGCCACTCTCTGTGCAGAACAACTTAGATTAAATAGCAGGAGCAGCAATGATTTTGTTCCTGAATCAATATAAAACAATAAGCAGCCAGCAGAACATTAGGTCAAAGTTGTTTTTACCTTGAAAATATTTCCATCGATATATAAACATGTAAGAGCATAGACATAAGCACATCTCCATTTGATGTCATGAATGTCATGTGTTAGATGTTTTACTGATATCGAGTGTTGTCTAAAACATTGGTTCCAGATCACCCACAAGACCAGACTAACATCTGTCTAATGTTAGATGCATCGCAATTTAAAATCACTTTTTTGTACAGCTGTTGCTTGGCTCCTTTTACTTCACACTGCCGGTCTTCCCAGATGAACGCTGGGTGCGTAAGTCAGGGATTTGTGACGGCCTTGGCACGGTTATCATTCAAGTAACAAAAATTGTTATAGCTGTCATTCCTCTCATTTCATCATTCTTCACACCACCACTGTTTAACAACTTTTGACTGACTGTTTGTTTCAGATTCTACTGGTTATGTCATTCATTTTATTAATTCAAACCAATATTCATCAATCAACCCTAAATTCAGTTGTACAGTAATCTTTGTTACCACACCAGGATATCTCTTAAGGAATTGTCAGTGTAATTTTATGTTTAATATATTTGAATTTTAAAAAAGTGTTTGGAAATTCGGGACATTAACTAAATGTGTTCTGACAGTGGTCTTAATGCACTGCTAGTGGTTCTTGAAAATGTTTGATGCTGCTGCCAATTCTCAGTCAAATCAGTGTTTTTTTTGTGTTTTTTTTAATATTTTCAGAGCCCTTTATGAGAAACGGCCGCCCCCCCACCTCCCACAGCATGCACTCTTTCCTTCATCAGTACACCGGATCTTTCAAGAAGCCCCCCCTCCGCCGGCCACATAGCGTCATCGGTGGCACTCTTGGATCCTTCATGGCAATGCCACGCAACGGCAGTCGTCTAGGTGAGATACACACACACCCACAACTTAATCTACCCATGCAACCCACACACAGATGGAAGGAAGTGTGAGCGGTGGGAGAACAGATGGGACTGGGGAACAAACAGGAAGTGTGTCACAGGCGCGACACTTCCGTTCTTCCAACTCTCATTCACTAACGGGCTCTTGACACAGTGACTGGGTGTTGTACCAGTGAGGCAGCTTCTCACTTCACAATCAGGGCTGGCATTTCCACCCAAGAGTGACAGCTGATGGGGGATTCAGTCAAACATGACGCAGCTTGCTTTATGAACTCTTGTGCGGGATGACGTAGAAACTGTGGGTTAGGACATCTTGGAAAGTGACAAGATGATTCATCAGACAATTTTGCAGTAGTGTTGTAGGTAGATGACAGGTGTTTGTTTTTGGATAGAGACTGCACCAGTCATTGTGTTTATGAACGTGTTAAAACTTGAATCAACTGATTCCAACTGAGGGCAATATGTCTATTATTTCAAACATAAACAGCATAATCAGATTGAAATTGAATTGGCGTAGTAACAGACTGTAATTATATGATTATCTGTCAATTTATACAAGGTGGTAAATCCACCATTGGAGCAAATGTCCTGCCATTAGCCAATTAATGGTCTTTAGGCCATTTCCCCTGCCTCATAATGTCACATGACATTGCTATCATGTTAGGGCGAGCTCGTCGTTTGGTCTGTTTATTATTGATTGTTCTTGGCTTAAGATACTAGACTGGGGTTGTATTTATTATCAGATATGCCACAAATTGTACACTACTGAATGAAGAAAAATATCACTCATCAACCTGAAACCCAAGAGAACTTTTTTACCAACTTCTTTTACATCCATAAATTGATCGTCTTTCCCCGGTGCCTCCTTTTCCAGATTGAATTTGATCTGCCAAAAATCTTTGAGCCCCAAAAGTACCACAATTTACCACTACCTCAACACTGAGTCATGTCTTGACAATGTGTTCTCCAGTGGGAAGAGTTTTGGAGGGAGGACTGGGCTGCTGCAGGTACAAAGGAGCAGGAGGAGGGAGTCAATCAGAAGTCAGCGATTCCACCCACTCCACAATCTTACAGACTCATGGCGTTAAAGTCTGCTCAACTTCATGCTAGACTGGAGTTCTGTTATTTTTTATTTTTAGCCACAACAATGTGTATTATTTTTAAAAACCTGATTGCCTGATTCTCTCAGCTGGATGACAGATACAGCAGAGGACTTACCGAGCCTTACAGTGGATCCTGGCCTAGATAGTACTTGAAACTGAAAACAGGACAGATAAGTGGGACGGTGATATACAGCATGTTATTGGTCATATCTGCATGCTTATCAGCAGTAAAGAGGTGATGAGCCACAGATGAGGAAAGAAAAAGATCATAAGGGCCCAAACTGGAGTGGTCAGAAAGAAATCTGTGTAGAGATCACAAACATGTAGGAGAATAAAATCCTCTATGTTTTCATTGAGTGGAAGAAGTGCAGAACAAGATGATAAGAGAGACATGTATAAACAAAATTTAAAAAATGTAGGAGGAAGATGAAGCAATGGATTTTAAGGGCCCTGAGGAGACAAAGATGCCTTAGGTTAGTTGGAAGCAATGGAATGATGTGAAGAAGTGAAAATGAAATTGAGAGGAGAGATGTTTGTGAGTTTTGGAGGCGAGGGAAGATGAGAGATAGTTGGAGAAAAAGGGGAGGAAAGCAAAAGTAAAAGGAGTTGGTCAGGCAAAGAAAGTAGGACAAATGAGATCAGTTGGAGGCTGTCAAAGGAAGTGTATGAGTCGGATACGAGGTAAAGCAGGAGAATTGAGTCACATGGTAAGAGAATCTGTCAAAGTACAGTAGAACACTCATATGTCGAACGAAAGGGAAAGAAAGAAGGAGCGTAAGAGGAAGTGAAAGAAAGGGTTAATGCATGAGGACCAAGTGGGCCAAGAACGCGATGCACCGAAAGCAAAGGAGAGATCTCACGGAGGCTGGCACGGAGGAGGTAGAATGGGGTCGAACAGCAGGAGGGAAATGGCACTCAAACGGAACTTAACACAGTTTTTGTTGGGGGTGAAAGTAATTGGGTTAGGAGCAGGTAAGGGAGGAGTGCGCAACCTAGAGGGAAAGAGGAACAGCGTATAAAAATGGAACGCAGAGTAACTTTTGGTTGCTCTTTAAAGACGGAGTCCTCATCTGTTGAGGAAGTCACATCTTCCTCCATCTGAAAATCCTTCACAGATTTGTTTTCATCCCATTTTCTACCACATCGCCCCCTCCCCCTAGGGTTCCCTTTAACTACTTTTAATCATTCCTGCTTTGTTGTACAGAGGCACATAGGCCTGGGGTGTATGGGGCTTGGTGGGTGCGGTCTGAAGGAACAAAGGTACAAAGATGTAAGTAAACGTATACAGTTACCGTATACATCTTCCCATTATTACCCTTATTATTAAGCTGTGACCACAACAATCAACCACAACAAGTCACACACGCTCACACACTATAACGTTGATAATGAAATGAGTGTAACTATCTGTATCATTGTAAAATGTATAGGGACACATGCTAATCATGCTGCCTCATGAACAACCACTTCATGACTGATAACAACCACTTCATGACTAATAACAACCACATCATGACTAATAACACCCAAACTGTGCCGTACATTTATCAATGAACTGAACTGATCATCACTGTTCTGTTGTGACTGGATGTCTTCTCCTTCACAGTCTCTTTATCATCATTTTCATTGTTTCTGCTTAATAGTTGGAGGTATGTCATCTCTATCGTCTCTTGCTGATTTGACGTGTCCGTTTTGGGTGGTGCAATTCATGTTGACTTTCATTCTTGAAACACCATGTAAACACGTCTGTAACGGATACCAGTGTGTCCCCTCCCACTAAGAACGTTTTATGAATAAGCTTCACTAGTGTTGTGTAGTTTCTTTGTGTTTTATGACGTACCCTATGCAATTGTATTGTGAGACTTAACTGCCACTAAAAGCAATTCCACTGGAAACACTTGCAAAAAAAAAAAAAAAAATGCACATCTGTGGGCTTTCACGCATCTGTGGGCTTTCACACATCTGTGATGTAAACGGAGAGAAAAAGTTAAAGAGGCCAGGTTGACCCCTGGTTAGAGTGTAAAATGCTGACAGGTTTCTAAAAATGGTCGGCTTGTATAATTTGGTGAGACTTTGGTTTTGGAGCAGACGGCCACAAACAGGTTCCCAGATTCAGAGGCAAAGTGTCGCTTTGGTGTGTGGCTGCACCACAAGGTAATGACACAGGAATACAATCTTGGAAAGTGAGCAGAAACACTGCAATGCTACAAATCAAGCTGAATAAGACAAGTGCAGTATTTAGCAAATTATCAAGATGATCTCAATGAAATTATTATGCTGCATTAATCACCACAAGCAGAAACGCACTCCTCTCCTGTCTTATTCTGACGACGGCGTTCAGTGTTGCTGGTGCTGACACACCGATGACAGAGGGAAACTTCTCAGCCGTGGCTACTCATTAACCATGTCTGTGCCTGTGTGTTTGTGTAGAAGAGGGGGAGCACATGGTTAGTACATCAGTCGATCTGCTCCTGCTGTGAGGCGCTCTTTTCCTGGCCGCGAAGAAGTCAGGCAGGTTGGGCCGTTTAATTTTCGGCCTCGGGGGTTACAAGGGTCTGAAAGGAGATGAGAGAGTGATAGAGATAAAACAGAGAAAGTGAGACGGAGAGGTTGGGGCCTTTGAAGAAATGTGGATCTATAGCAGTTCACCATGCACAGCATTAACTGCCATTTTTGCCCCATGTCGTTGTTTTCCATGAAAAAATTGTGACATTTGAAAGACCAGTAAAAGTCGGTGGATTCAATATTTATATTCATGGAAACTGATACCAAAAAAAATCCAGGAAAAAAGAACATTGCTTTCATACCTCAATGCAGTTTCTGTTCATAACCACATGTTGGTGCCGTCTGCAGTAAAAACTCTTTGTTTCTTCCTTGGTTTACTGTTTTAAGATATCCAGCAACATGTCTTTCATTTCCTCAATACACGTGGAAACCCATGAAAACATCCTCGGATTACTTCATGCCAGTCCCAGGATCAGCCAGCGTGGTGTTGATGGAGATACAATACTATCTGAAAACAGAACTGATCTTTATCACGCTGCTGTGATTTGTAATAGAGGACGATGAGTCATTTGCATTCTTTTTATGCCACTGTGGTGTCTACAAACATTGTTTTTGTTGTGTGTATTGAATGTAGCATTTCTCTGTTCTGTTTCAGACATTGTGCATGAGAACCTAAAGATGGGTTCAGACGGTGAGAGCGACCAGGCGTCGGGAACATCGTCAGACGAGGTTCAGTCTCCGACCGGCGTCTGTCTGAGGAACCGAGTCCACAGACGAATCTCCATGGAGGTTAGACACGTACTGAACACACATTATGCAATAATTGCCAAAAATGCCTTATGTGTGGTGGTCTTCATTCCACCGTGCACCCCCTCTCTTCTGCTCCTGGTCTGCTCTTCCCCTCCGTGCCCCCCAGCCTCATGGGAGAGCCGATTCAGGAGGAAGGGGGGGGGGCACTGGTCTTCCCTAATGGGCTCCCTGTGTGTGAGTGTCATGATCGTGATAGCAGATTGACTCCATAGGGACCTGCAGCAGTTAGTAAAGAAATGCGGAGAGATAATCTCAGCTATAACCACAGTGATTTTCCACGTGCCGACTTGGCTTGTCAACGTGACAGAGAGCATGCTGGGATTGGAGGCTCCTTTGTTCACCCCGCAACGATGTATGGATGAATGTCATTCGACCTCACTGTCATCAAAACAGCCCTCCTTGAGTAATTGGATTCAGTTTGCTGCTGCTTGGTGTTCTGTATTGTACAAGGACAACATCACAGGAACCTGTTTTGCCAGCTGATCACATGTGCAAGGCATCAGACCTGTAGTTTGTCTCCTTTGATCCAAAACAGGAATTAAATGGTTGCATCTATTAAGCCGGGATAGCTAGAGACCATGGCACAGAGAGAGAATTGGCATACTTTTCCTTTTCTTTATTGTCAACACCCAAGTACTACTGTTGTGTTTTACACCTTATAATGATGATGATAATTTTTTTGTATTTTGGTTTGTTTCTTGGTGTTTTGTGTTCCTGTTGACTATGTGGTGACATCCAAGGAAAGCCTAAGGCTCCAAACCAGCTTCATTCCATTGTTCAGTTTGGTTCAAATTCAAATTTTTGCTAAAAATTGGTTGCTTTTTTGTGATCCTGATGGTTACGAATTAGCAGAAGAAGTCAGTGTAGGAAAATGTGATTATTTTTTTTTAAATAAAATGATAATGAATGTTGAGTTAGCCAGAGGAAGTTTTACTCTGAAAGTGTCTCTGTCTTAGCCAAGAGCCGTCCTGCCCCCTGCTGGCAGGGGAGAGTATGACATAGAACTCACCGAGACTTTACATTTCACACACAAAATAGATACACGCACACACACACTGACCTAATTTTCTCTCACTTAGTGTTTATATAATTTACCTTCACAAGAGAGGCCTTCTCTCTTTCTCTCTCTTTTGCTCTCTCTTCCTCACACACTCACACACACATCATATGTGCGCTCCATTACATGAGTGTTGCTCCTCTTCTGGTTGTGTTTAGACATTTTACTGATGCTTTATTGTGTCAGTAAAGAGGTGAACGACACAGCAAAGTCTCCTTTATCGATGCTCATTATTTGGCAAACAGCCTTTCAATTTCCTATGTGTGTAGACTTCACACCACAACTGCACGTGGCATTTTTTTCCTGTCTTTGAAAAACATAACATACCTAATTTCAGTCAGTTCAGATATGATTTTTTTACACAGTAGAATAGAAGCGATCACTCTTACCAAAATGTGTAACAGTTTAGAACTCTTCAACAGTGGCTGAGAATATAAGTTATTGTCAATTTGTATCTGTGTAAGCGGCATTATTTGAGTTTTCATGGGCGAACACAACTGGATGGTTGATTATAAAGGCGTTGCTGTTATGTCTGTAAGATGGTGATCAACCTGATCTTTCTTCTGTCTCTGGGAACAAACAGTAGGAGATGAGAGTGATTTTAGACATTATCTCGATGGCCGTGTGTGTGTGTGCGCGTGTGTGGGTGGACAGTGTCTTCTTCTGCTAGCAGCTGAAACACGTACCCCACTACATATAGACACGTACCAGTATATTTTCTCACCCTATGCTGTGAAATGACTAGACCGCAGTGTATTGTGCCTTGTGAGCAGCACACTGTGGCTTATAACCCAAATCTAACGTGGTTATGTAACGCGGATGTCAGAATGAATGCAACACAATCTTTCAAAATGGTGGTTAAGGGGCACTAAAAATATGTCTCTACACATGATACCACGTGATACATCACAATCAATGTGTATATGGGTGACAAATTAGAGGAAGCATAATCGATCGCCCACCAGTCTCTTAGGTGTTAGGTCATCATTTCATTGCACCGTGGCTTGGATGGTCCAAGTCTTTGAATGGAGCTATTCTTCTAGATAGTTCTTCGTTTGCATGAAAAGCACTCCGTAACGCATAGATTCAAAATCTGATATAAGTATTTGCTTCTCTTAAGATCTGGTGACTGTGGAGGCCACAGACTATGATTTACTCCTGTCTCATACTCCCCAAACCACTCGGCCACGACTTGCATCCTGGAAGAGAAGAAATATTTCATAGAATACAGCTGATCGGGAAATATTATCTGTCTGATTCCAAGATTCTTTTACGTGTATTCTATGCATTTATGAGTGTCTTTGTGGCCCAGGATCTCAACAAGCGCCTGTCGCTGCCCGCTGACATCAGAATTCCCGATGGTTACCTGGAGAAGCTGCAGCTGAGCAGCCCGCCCTTCGACCAGCCGCTCAGCCGCCGCTCCCGCCGAGCATCACTGGTCAGTGTGTGTCTGTGTCGATGCTAACTTTATTGCTCTGCAGTGCTCATATTCCTGTTACCCAATTCCCCAAGCACCAGTTACCATGGCAACTGGCCCGGTGCGAGCCTATGCAGGAGCTATCTGGAGTCAAAGCACCCACCTCCTGTATTCAGCTCTAAAACAGATCCTAACACTCTCGCAGCTTTGATCCAGATGATTTGATTTGTCAGTCATATTTTCGTGCAAAACGTCCTCGAAAACCTATCGATAATGCAAAAGAAATAGATTTCTGCTACTTTCTAAAGGACAGCTGTAAACTGGAATGAAATCCACTCCAACGTGCTCTTAACACCCAATGACGCGAGGTTAAACCTGATTATTGGCAGACATAATAGAGACGAAGAAAGATATTGAAATGATTGCAGCAGCCACAATACAGTGTGCGATCAGAGAAAGTCTTTGTGTGAGGTGAACCAACGGCAGTAAACATCAGTTTTTGGTCTCATTCGCTCAGTTACTGTTTACACGGTATTGTGCAACTCAAGTACATTAACATGCACTTAGATTTATGCTTTATTAAATGAACAAGTTCCCTTTTCTTCTATTATCTCCACCACGGATGCTATGAATTTTGTCTCTGTTGGTTAGTTGGTGTAGTTTGTCAGGAGTACACATTGTTCTGACACAGTCTTCACCAAGCATGGTCTAAGGATGAGTCACGGCTGAAGCTTCCGCTTATCACAACTTTATAGGCTTCATCTTGAACCTGTTTGTCTTATTAGTGGGTCTTTAAGTCAGTTAGAGTGTAACTCTGCTATCTCTCCACAGTCTGAGATTGGTTTTGGGAAGTTGGAGACATACATCAAGCTGGACAAGCTGGGAGAGGTGAGTAAGGACAATGGCTCAACTCAGCCTGATTCACTTTGACACCGTAACAGTCCGTTATCTTGTTAAATTGTGTTTGTGCGTATTCAGGGAACCTACGCCACAGTGTTTAAAGGACGCAGTAAGCTGACGGACAACCTGGTGGCGCTGAAGGAGATCCGGCTGGAGCACGAGGAAGGAGCGCCATGCACCGCCATCCGGGAAGGTAATGAGGCTTTTCCTCTTCCTCTAAGTTTAAACAATGACCCAGACTATTGGTGTTTGAGAATTACTGATGGAGAAATTACTTTCTGTTAGAGAGAATTTAGTTAGAGAATTTGTCAATAATATCTGGTCCAATAAAATTGGAAAGAGATGCAGCATATTTATTGTATATTCATATATCAGACGGCTTTCACTTATGAGTTCTTATATCCAAAAGTTACAGAAAAAAAAACATAAGACGATTGTTTCTGTATTAAAAAGTCCTTTTGTCTCCATAGTGTCGTTATTGAAGGACCTGAAACACGCAAACATTGTGACGTTACATGACATCGTCCACACTGACAAGAGCCTCACACTCGTCTTTGAGTACCTGGTAAGAATCACTGCCGCCCTGTGTGCACAAAGCATGGAACCAGTCAGAGTAGTGTAGTGTGCAGAGCAGTGGATGTGATACAGATTTCATCTTTTTAATTTAAATCCTGATCTGACGACGTTGAACATTAAATATATTGCTTCAAATATTCAACTGGAGATGCCCTGCGGTGTAGCTGCAGAGTTGTTTGCTGCTTCGTCATGCCGAACGATGAGAGGAAATCACACGAAACGACCTTTTTTTATAATCTGTACTAGAAAGGCACAAAGTAATTTCCTGTGCGCTCTATAATATCTAATATCTGACTTCCCCTTTTACACATGCTCACGAATAGGAAATTTGAGCTTTGCCTCACATTTCCGAATTCAGAGATATAAAGCAACAAGTTCTGTACGATACCAGATTGGAGATCTGATTAGACATCATAGAGGACTGGACCAGTGACATTTTACGCCATCACTTTGATACATACCTGTTTTACTTGTTTGCAATAGACGTCAATTTTTGTCCAAATTTGATTTTTGTCCAAATTCAAATTAACTTCAGTTTATTTCCAACCCACAGAACAGAAACGTGAAACACAAATGAGTGAGAGAATGAAGTATATGAGTGAAAACTGCAGTCTGCATACTGGGATTGAAACCTGAAACAGTATAGGGACACATTTTGTTTCCAGTATCAAGGGGATGCGTTAAACAATAGTAGAGGGAGGAAGAGAAACTGAGATTTGTGTAATGAGGAGAACATCAGTGCTGTTGTGTAGGTGTCATTATCAGTGCTTTGTGTCTGATATATTCTCTTCCTGTGTAGGATAAGGATCTGAAGCAGTACATGGATGACTGTGGAAACATAATGAGCATGCACAATGTGAAGGTGAGATCCTCACCTCACTCTGTCTTAGCTTTTCTCTTCAATCCATGTGTGTGACTTTCTAATCTCTTACAGAGCAAAAATGACCCAAGCGGTTTCATCTTGTGTTAAAAAATACTGATGTATCAAGCGAATGTTGGCCTTTTAGTCTTTGGTCCTGTGATTATATTTTTATGAACTTGTATTTATTGCTAACACAGGGAATTTTATATGTCTTTCCAGATCTTCTTGTTCCAGATTTTACGAGGGTTGGCATACTGTCACAAGAGGAAAGTCCTCCACAGGGACCTGAAGCCCCAGAACCTTCTCATCAACGAGAAAGGAGAACTCAAACTGGCTGATTTCGGTAAGACGGGGGGCTCCTTCTTCTATGTGAGTTCTGCAGGGATGGTGTTGTGTTTGGTAACTTAACATCTGTTCTTGTCTCTGGTGGGTTGTCAGGCCTGGCAAGAGCAAAATCCGTCCCAACAAAAACCTACTCCAATGAGGTGGTGACTCTTTGGTACCGGCCTCCTGATGTTCTTCTGGGATCCTCAGAGTACTCAACACAGATAGACATGTGGTATGAGCCTCAGAGTAGCAGTACTGATACCAGCACAGACACTGATTAATGGATAGATCAATGAATCAATTAGTGCTACTACCTGCGATATTATTTCTACTCCTGCTCCTCGTGCTGCTGTGCTGCTTCTAAGAAGAAGCCGAATGTGTTGTTTTAGAATCACGTGACATCCTGCTCACATCCTGTGTGTATGTATGTGTCGACAGGGGCGTTGGCTGTATATTTTATGAGATGGCTGCTGGTCGGCCTCTGTTTCCTGGCTCCACCGTTGAGGACGAACTGCACCTCATCTTCAGGTTACTCGGTGAGTGATTCCCAACGGTCCCCAGCTCCACACTAACGCACGTGTGTGGGCTGACACATGATTGGTTGTCATCCTCTCACTCCAGGTACACCCACAGAGGACAACTGGCCTGGAATCTCCTCCATCGAAGAGTTCAAATCATACAATTTCCCCAAGTACAAAGCACAACCCGTCATCAACCACGCACCCAGGTATGCCAGTGTGTGTGTGCGTGTTTGTATGTGTGTGTGCATCCTGCCATTTTTGTAGCGTGTTTATGATAATGCATACATGTTTCTTTTCTGAAGGTCTTAGAAATTCTGCCTTTATCTCTTGATTTCCTCCGTTGTTTTCATCTTTAATTCTTATTCTCTCTTTCCTGCACGGTTTTGTTTTGGTGCTCTATGTTTGAAGTGCGCATGATAATAGCGTACATGCACGTGTGGGCGGATATCTATGTGTACTGTGGACAGGAAATCCTGTGGAACATTTCACAGACAGCAATCCACTTCCTTCCTCCCATGAGCCCCCACATTCCCATCAGGCTTTGCTGCAGGCTGACACTAAACTGTTGCTCTTCCTGTTGTCTCCTACAGGTTGGACGCTGAAGGCATTGAGCTGCTGCTGGCTTTTCTTAGAGTGAGCTCAAATTTTGTTGATAATACCCAGAATGCACTGCATACCCTTGTTGATGAAGCTCATCTGAATATTGGCTCCTCCTTTGTAATATTCACATCACAGTTTGCAGTTTATATGAAGTCCAATACTTTATACTGATCATTGGAAAGTTTAGATTTATTAGA
Organism: Brotula barbata; assembly: GCA_900303265.1. NCBI lineage: Eukaryota > Metazoa > Chordata > Actinopteri > Ophidiiformes > Ophidiidae > Brotula > Brotula barbata. Next base: position 86,419 of record OMNV01008735.1, read on the forward strand.
TTTATTATTATTATTCATTAAAATTGCTATTTAAGTTGTACTTATTATATTAAGATATTATCAGAATCAGAAATACTTTATTGACCCCTGAGGGGAAATTGTCTATGTAACCATATTATACCCATATCATCACAATGATAATAATCAGTGGTAGCATTTAAGTATTTGAATAATAATCTTTTCATTCAGTGATGATTTTTCTTGCAGTAACATTGATCAAATGCTTTACAAATCAGAAATGTATTGAATAAATTATAACTTCAGTACCGGTGTTTAACAGCAGGAGGCAGAGTGCAATCATTGTCTTATAAACCTGTTAAATCTAATATTTGTATAGACGATAATAATTAATGTGCACTGACGTTTACTGTTTCCGTGTCCATAGTACGAATCCAAGAAGAGGATTTCTGCCGACGAGGCGATGAAGCAGTTCTACTTCAGGCAGCTCGGGATGAGAGTCCACACACTGCCAGAGAGTGAGGACACACACGAGAACTGTCTGACATGTTTGTAATCTGTTCCGTCTCCTCTGCTGTGGTTTGTTGTAGACTGAGCTTCTCCTCTGTGTCGCAGGCATATCATTATTCACGTTAAAGGAAGTGCAGCTGCAGAGAGATCCAGGTTACAGGAACTCGTCGTATCCAGAGTCAGGTGGGTTATGAACACATGATGGTGTTCCAGCCGTGTCTGCGTGACACCTGATGATAGTTAGAGAGACGTCGGATAAGGAATGTGTATGAATCAGAACATGCTGCACAGAATATTCCGAGAGTGTAAAAATAAACTGAATATCTTGGGACAGTCAACGCCTCTCTTAACAAGATGTATCTCAATATATTCTGGATATTAGTTTGGAAATTGCCATGTCTGTTAAAATTAGATGTTTCCATCAAATTAGGTCAGATCAAGTCAAATAAAGAGAATATTTAGGCAACCTCGGGTCACTGTTCCAACATGTGATCCGTTTCATTGAAGAATTTACACTTTGTCTTCGTTTCCTCCCAGAAAAAAAATGCAAAAACATTTTCATTTAATTGAAACTGATAAAACCTTAAGCCGTGGCATCTAATATTCACATTTTATAATATATATGTAATATATTTTCAGTTGTTTTTAATCACTACATCCAATGTATCAGTGTTCACATCTGCACCTTAAAAGTGCTACATGTTACCGTTTGTTACTGGTCCTCAGACACTCACAGGGTTTCAGCTCAGTTTGCTCTCGAGCTAACATAGATTTCCCTCTAGTGAATATCCAGTGTGGACACGAACAGGCTAATCGTTTTCTTAGTGACGCTGCTTTGCGTGTGTGCATTGATTTATAGTAATGGCGCATTCCACGGATGACAAAGTGCTCTGTATAGCACCTTTAACATGGGACAGTTGCATTGTGGGTAATTCAATCATCGCATCTTCTAATCCTTGCAGGTAACAAGATCAACAGGAGGCAGAGCATGCTCTTCTAAACATGGAGGAAGAGGAACGACCCACCCTTCATCACCGACCTCCGCCCCTAACAACAGCTCCTGCATGAGCCCACCTCCCCTTGGATTGTTCGCCCTACCCACACACACACAGATACACACACACACCTCCTCTGTGAGTGAGTGACTCTGGGATGGGGTTGGATTTTTTGGAGACTGTGTTTATTTATTGGGGAGATGGGTTAAGGTTTTTTTGCTGCTAAACTACTACTGTATTTAACATGTGGTGTGTGTGTTTCTGTGTGTGTGTGCGTGTGCGCGTGTGTGTGTGTGTGTGAACATGACGTGAACTTGGGATGCCACGCACAGTTGACCAGTCAGTAAGGCTACTATTGTTCATTGTTTTCTGCTGACTTTGATTCTTCGGCTTCGGTTCACTTATGATTCCCAGATGTTGATGTGCAACGCTGTTATCCAAGTTGTTGTTGTCCTTGTCATGCTTAGAAAGCCTTTCTTTTTACAAGTCTGTACATTTATATATATCCACCATTGGAGTTTATGTTCAGTTTTTCTTCGAGCTTCCGTGACTGAACTCGCAACAGTTCCACGCCTAGACTGGGACAGCAAGAAGGTCAAACGTGGACAAACGGTTCCTCTGGATTCCACATTCTCATCATTCTTACACATTTCAAAATGGACTTTTGTCTCCTGGCGGCCTTGCTGCCCTCGGAGGGGTTACGGTGGGGTCAAACTGGGGGACCCAAGGTAGATTTTGGTAGCGATTTGGAGCCGGTGGGATAAGGAAGCACAAAGTCAAGTCACACTGCAACGCGTGAAAAAGGTGCCATTTCTGGGACCAAAACTGGAGAGGAAGGGGGCAGCTGTTTGCAACTCTTAAGACAAGGAACACTGGAGCTTAACAGGAAGTCATGTGACATCCCATAGGAAGCCATCAAGCCTTCCTTACTACCATCTCCTTGGATACCCTACCCCCTCCAAAACACAAAACCAAGCTCAGCCGCCAGGACCTCACTCCTTTTTTTTTTTTTTTTATCCAAGCTACACCTGGTCTCTGTTTGCATTTTGGAAATCTCTCTGCAGTAACGTTTTTTTGAAACTTGCACCTCTGCGTGTATTTGGAATCAGGGAGTTGCAGTTTACCCAACAGTATTAAGACGTGTTCTATGTCTGTGACCTGGGACCTCTCATAGTGAAACTCGGTGTCATTGTGGCATGTTTTTTAGAAGGGGTGGGTGGGGGAGATACCGGTGAAATTTTTGTTTTTTTTCCACTTCGGACCACCGCTCTCTCCAGCATTTGTACATGTTAAAAAAAAAAAAGATTTCAAATTGAAATTTTAGATTTAATAGGCTGCTGTGTTGTTTGCAACTGACAGTGATCCTCCAGATAAAGGCGATTTAGAACTCTTGACTTTTTACTGCATGTTTACTGACTTAAGGGGTTAGTCTCTCTGAGTTACTTGAGACATTCCTGAATCTGTCCAGTTGCATTCTTCTTCTTGTGAATAACTGCACAGCAACATGAATTTTCCAGCAGCTACAGTGTTGTTTAATAGCAGAAAACGTTTTGATATGAAACATCAGCAGCAAACTTTGGTGCCATTCTATTCAATTTCATGAACAAAGCTTTCCATATGGATGGGGCTCAGAAATCAATTTCAACAGCCATGGCAGGAACATATAGACCAGAATGCAATACACTGTATATGTCAGCCCCCTGGTGTGTTCACATGCGCTACAGTCTGAGTCCAGATTTTTGTTTGCACAAAGATAAAAATAGGTGCAGTCGACACCATTCCTTTGTTGGTTAATTTTCTTTGGAGATGATGTGCACCAAGTGAAGCAATGAATGTCCAGAAAGGCAATGATGCAGTGAAACAAGTAACTGTTTCAAACACAAAAAAACGAATGTATGTAATTTGGCATCAGATTCAACATGTGGCTGTGAACAGATCTAAGGGGGGGGGCGGGGTTCTCCTCTGCTCCACATCCAGGAGAAAACAAAATTTTCCCCAATTCAGTTTGCATTTGCAGAGTAAGGTTGCATACTGATACAGCATGTAACACCGATGCTATCCGCACCATTAATATGCAGTAAATAACAACAATTTGCAGCTAATAGTGTAATAATCCTTTTTCTATTGTAGTAGAGAACAATTGAACACAGACTCAGCAGCTTTTTATTCATGTGGTTCAGTAAATGGACCAATAATCTATCAGTTACGCTCATCGAATATTCATGGTTGGAAACCGTAGTTACATCAACCATTTGCACAATGATTTCAAAATTAGAAAAGGTTTTCTCCTCTTACTGTAGGGCGTCGCGTGTACTGTAGCTTTGTGATTCTTCAAGCTTTTGAGTAAAATATTCAACCTAAGATTGAATTGATTTCATGGCATTTGACAGAATGGTGTCTTGTTTTGTTGGTACACATTTCTCTAACATGATTGAAGATTGTTACACTATTAACAGCCGTTTGCAACTGTAACATGCATGAAAGGAGACTTCAGTATTTGTTATTGTAAAACTGTACTTTTTCAAAAGTATGAATGACAGGAATTTATGTGAACACGTCGGAGTGCGTGTGGCTGTGCGTGCGCGCGTGTGTGTGTGCCTGACACGTTGAAGGCCTGCTGTGTTGTGAACTCGACCTCTCTGAAACACTGAGCTGCCAGTGAACAGTTGGTGTGTGACTCTTTCTACTGGAAGTATTTATTTCTCGTAACCATCGAAAGTAAATTTAATCTGTTTCTTAAAATGTTTTTCTGCCTGTCTGTGATTTTTGGGTGAGATATTCAAATGATATATAATCCTATAATACATTGTAAAATTTCAATGTTCCTGGAGAAACAATGTCTTCTGATTGCAGTAATCACAGCATATTGTTTATTGCTGTGTTTAGTGATAAGCAATCTGAATACAATCTGTGATTGATCTCCAGCAATCACAGCTTTATTCCTTTATTTAGCACCAACTGAATGAGGCTCTGTGATTGGCTGAATCAGACCGCACACTCGCCTAACTGAACCCATTGATTGGATGAGCCAGAACTTCTCAGTAGCAAATTGAAACTCACGATTGGTTGATCCTGACGCTCTCGCTAGACGGAGGCCTCGCTTTTATCTTTTGACCAATTCAGAGCCTCTTTTGTCGAATGGATCCCTGTGATTGGACGATCCAGATCCCAACTCAAAAACGATGGGCCTGAACTCCCCTGAACCTTCAAAGCCTCCCAAAAAGTTATTCTAGATGATAAATAATTCATGCTTGAAATATGTTGAATGGAAGTATCATACCAAAATTACAACTCCCAAAAGGAATACTTAGAATGTAATTAACTAGTACATATACAATAAGCTATATGAACTGCTACAGAAACACACTCACACACTGATGGAGTTCTGCTGTACAGTAGCACTCAATGCTTCATTTTATTAAAAAAAACATTTCTTTCAACTGACAACAACACAACAAGGAACAAGCAAATCATTGAGAATACATTTTATCACGTTATAAAAAAAATCCCCAAAAAGTCATCTTACAAAAAGCTTTTGTGCAATATTGACCTGGAGTTAAGTCTATTCAGACCTGACGTAAAGCTTCATACATTTACATAACTTTTACATTATAGAACGCACAGCTGGTACAAGGAAATAAGGAAACACTTCACAGCATCAAGTCAACACCTCAAAGCCATAAACAAACATCAGGATGAAGCCTTAGAGAGTTTTAACACCTTGTGTTCTGACTAGTAGGTATCCTACTAGGCGTCAGACAGAGATCCCCAAACGGACACGTCTCGCTCAAACCATCCGGGTCTGGTCAGATTTACAGTGGGACTGATCCTGACCCTGACACGTCACGTCTGCTAATCAAAATGTTAACACTGCAACATGGTCACTGATTTATAATTAGATGCAATTCTGACACGTTCTTTCGCCGCAGACTAACAAAACCTGTACAATATCAATATTCAGCGTACGTAACACAGCCAAGCTCCTCCCCTTTTTCACATCCCTTCCTCTTGTCTATCCCATTCTGTTTCAGAGCCAATATCCCACAATTCCTGATGCTGATTTCTGCAGACCGGCATAATTTGAGCTGGAGGTGTGGCAAATGTTACGGGTCAGCTCTGGGAAAATAATACAAAATACAAGAAATAACATTCATGACAAAGCAATCAGTCTGTATCAGTTCACACAAAGTGGAAGGAGATGAGAACTCGAATGAGATGAGATTTGACTCAAATTCACCAAAATGCTGATAAAATGAGTTCTTTTCATATCAAATGGGGAAAAAAAACTGTTCATTAGCTTTGGTCACCGGGTAAATGGAACTGAATGAAGAGAATTTAATGAGATGAAAATCAGCTAACAATCACTTTCCGCTTCCAGACTTCCACACATTCCAACTTTTGTGTCCCGCAATTCTGAAATATTTGCTGAGGCTTTGTCAGCGGGACACGCGTCAAAATCTAAAACTGTTCAATACTTGTACAACAATGGGACCAAGGAACAGAGCGAACACTCATCTCGGGTGGTTGGCTCCTGTTTCTTCATATTAATACACGTTAAGGGGACAGGGTTCAGATGAACGGAAACCCCACTCGGACTCTGTGTGGTTCATCAGCAGAGTGATGAGGCTGAGCTGTCCCAGTCCACCACAGGCTCAGGAGGGAGGCGTCAGGACTTGAAGGAGCTGGAGGAGAGCAGCAGGGGTGCGGGGGCATCCACGCTGGGCAAAGGCACTGGGATGGGTCCGTTCAGCAGGGTGGGAAACTACAAAGGGAGAAATCACACAGCAGACATTCAAGATAGGCACATCCTGTCACATCCAAGGAATAGACATTTCATCCACATCAGCGTCCAAAACGGGACAGATTCAAACTGCATTATTGTGAGTGCAGAAGATGAAACATGCTGATAATGGTTTGTGTTTTAAATTGACGGATGAGTACGTTTTTTGACAATTAATTATATAAATAATCAGGTCGGATCTTGCTCTTCTCTACAACGAGGCAAAATTTCCTGTAAAATAGCATTTGAGTCATTTGTAATCATGACGTTTCTGTTATGTCTCATCATCAATTATGCCAAGAGCGACATTTTGAACCAGTCTGTGTTGAAAAGCGTTGAGGTTCCCCTTCATTTTCCGATGAACATCCTGTTTGAGCACTTTGCAGCAGATAGCAAACAGTTCTGACTGCTGCTGTATCGAGGATGAGGAATTGACTGTGTGGGCGGAGCTCCTGACCGTACAGCCCCCACCCCCACCCCACCAACAGGAAGTTCCCCCCTCGTCTCGTCCACCTCTGAACGGAAACATCTGTTGCTTATTTTGAACCTCACGCACAAGGTGAATCACACACACGCAAAAACGCACGCACGCACACACACGTACACGAAAGTAATATCTTGTTGCTATCACACACACACACACACACAAACATACACATTCCGGAAAACAACCACAGTGGTAAATCTGCAGAATGACGTGACTTAAGAGATCCTGTCGTTGATAAGGGAGGGATCGTCGGTAAACACACACACATACAGACACACATTCAACAAAACTTTGAGCTGCTTACTTTCTCTGTGTCTGATACACTGACGCTTAACAAACAAGGTTCTACTCACTCACTTTCATCTACAGTCATTCTGATGATCCAAGCTGAAGATATTAGATCTTTTTTTTAAGCCTAATTATCCTTAAAAGTCTTTTCAGGGATTTTTCAGCGCTTGGCATTTCCCCTCCAGTTTAGGTTTAACACACAAATGGTTATAGTTTTGCTGTGCATGTGCGTGTCTTTTCATTCGTTCATTATCACACCTGAGACCATCGAGGTAAACATATTTTGGACGGTTTGTTTAGTTTAAAGCAGGTTCAGGTTGATTTAAGGTTAATTGGTGCGCTGCTAATCACGTGTGTGTATCATCATCACCATCACAACATCATGTTTTTGGCTGCTCGTTCTCGGGGTGTTCTGCCCTCTGCGTCTCATCTATCCATAAGATGTTGTTCATAACCGTGCAGGCTTTGTGGGATGTCAGTTTTGGTCCTGTGGTAAACCCTCTGCACCCTCTAACCCCTTCAGCGTTCTTGATCTGGTCAGCCGTCACCGTTGTTTTCCGAGCTCTTCCGGGCCTTTTGGTGTTCCTCAGCTCACCAGTGTGTTCTTTCTTTTTAAGAATGTACCAAATAGTTGACTTGGCCCCGCCTAATGTTTTAGCTTTGGGTTTGTTTTGATTTTTCAGCCTTGCTTCATTGGCACTGACAGCTCTTTGGACTTCGTGTTGGGAGTTAACCACAACAGATTCCAAATGCAAATGCCACACTAGAAATCATCTCAAATCAAATTTTTATCTTCTTACTTGTGAGTGAGCGAGTCTGGACATCGGACTTCGGTCTTACCTGAAAGAGAGGTGCGTGGCCCTGCAGATGGGCCGGGCTGAGGGGTCCCACTGGACTCAGGCTGGACCAGAAGTGTATACTAGAGAGCAGAGGACTGGGAGTGAGCAGCAGACCAGACGGAGTCTACATGGACAAAACCCAGAGTGAAATGTCAAAGGATAAACACACGCAGAATGAAATGTGCTGTTTATTCTGGAAATAAGTCCAGAGAGCCATATGAGTCTGAGGTTAACTTGTCATGTCATCATTCAGGCTCAGCAGGCAGCGTGTTGATTTAGTAGAAAGCACAGAGCCGTGGCTGCCCTCTAGTGAACTCTCATCTACATGCCAAACCTCAATTAGGTCAGAAAGCTCCACACACATTCGTTTTGGTGACTCCCAACATCATCTCTCTTTCTGTCTCCTCTTTTCACTGGTTCTTTACATTTCCTTTATATTTACATCTTCTCTCCTCTTTTGTCGTGACAGCATAAGGCCCTGTTCCACCAGAATATCCAGGAACTAGACGAGTTACATCAGTTCCTCGTATTTACTTTCTCACTGTGTGTATAGACAAATTAAGGAGAAGAGACAATATAGGTGCAACTGCTGTCCTGTTAAACCCAATGCAGTGATTATATCTCATCACTGGACAGGGAGTTGGTTGTCTTTTCAGGAATGTTTCTTCATTTTCACCAACTGTGGCAGTTCATGCATCAAAAGCAGGTTGATCGTCGACCACACAAAGCTCATAGTTTGATCAGTAAGATCCCAGCTGCTTTTTAGGAATCATTTGGGACCTGAACTTTAGAAGTCCCTGGTTGTGATGACGCGCCCCATTCTATCTATCGTACACTTTTATTCTGCATACATACAGACAGTAGGTCTATCAGCTGCTCGGTCTGGATAACGTCAGATGAAGGCCTCTCTGCTTTGGTTGCCGTGTTGTTGCCAGTCACCAGCAAATCAGGACTTTTGGGAACATATGGCTTCACTTAAGATTCTCCCTCCCTCCATCGCCTCCTCCTCCTCCTCTCTTTCCGCTCACCTCTTTTCCATCTCCTCCCTGTCTAACTCTCTCTGTCCGCAAGCTTCCCTCCGACTCTGTCTTTCTTTCCCATCTATGGCATTTATGGAAAAGGCAGTGTGTGTTTGTGTGTAGTGTGCACATGGAGTGTTTATGTACCTGGGTGGTGAGGAAAGCAGAGGTAAGGGACCCTGACGGCAGGGCTGGGCTGTTGAGGGCGATGGAGCCGATGTCATTTCCTGTCAGGAAGAGGGAGGGGTTGGAGATTTCCAGGTCTTTGGGTTTCCTGGTTTTCAGAGGCACAGCATTGGCTAAACCCCTCCTCTCCGGCGTGGACGAGGCCAGCGAGCGCTCTCGCTCTCTGTGACCCGATGACAGATTAAGAGGCTGAGTGCTCTGCTCCGATTCGTCTGTCTCCGTAACCTGGCCCCGCCCTCTAAATGCTTTATGGGCGGGGCTTTGCGGAGGGGACGAGGAACACGAGGAGGAGCGAGCCTGCCGAGGGGAGGGCCTGGATAACCGGGATGTCTCCATGGAAGACAGGGGCGGGGAGGATGGGAGAGACGAGTGACCGCGGTTAGCTACGAATCGGATGACAGAGGAGCTGTCGTTGTGGCGATCGGACCTGGGCTCCGTCTTGATTGGTCGATGTGGGTCCAGGGCGCACTGCAGGGAGCTGACAGTGAAGGTCGAGTATAAACCAGAATGGAGGTACTGGTTTCTCTCTCCCCCGCCCTCATCCTCTGCCTCCGACAGGGCCCCCCCGCTCTCCTCGCTGCTTCGACCCGACTCCACCAACACTGGATCCATCTTCAGGATTTCAGGGAACGACACAAACTTGTAGACAAACTTCTGGCCAATCACTTTCTTGATGATATTCTGCAGAGAAATCAGGAGCATTTGTTTTACTTTCTTTTCCCGCTTGCCTGCAGTCTGTTTAAAGCCATCCAATCACTCCAATCCAAACCTGATCACTGATGTATTTATAAGCGTGATGATTAATATTTGTCTAGCAGGCTTTCATGTTCTCTCATCGTCCCTCTGCTGTTAAAACAGAATCATCAGCACGTCGATTTACAATGCTGCGTTTGTTGGTGCCACAATGGAAACCAAGCAAACTTCTAACACTGGTGCAGATCATGGGAGCTGCAAACTAACCTGCTACTTTTAAACCTTCTAAATTAAAGTTGTTGTTGGTATTCGAGGTTAAATTTGTGATTTGGTAGTTTCAGGTCATGTTGGGTCATTTTCCTGCAGTATAAATATAGAATAAAAGCTAGAAGTCAGCGTGAAATGATCATTTTATATCTATAATATTCAGTATGTGTATTGTAGCTCAGGGCCCCAGGTAGACGCCATCCTTGCCTTATGCTAAGGTCAGCCCACAGTCATATTTGCTGCCTGCTGTTAAAATTTCTGTTGTTAAAAATGTCGCCAATAAGGTTTTTCATATTTACCGACTTCTATTGACAACGTTACACGAATACTCCACCATGAAGCTCCAATCCATTCATAACACGCAACGTCCTTGGTCGCATCATGTTCAGTTCGCGACCTCTTATTTTTTACATTTTCAGCTTGAAATGAATGTTGTGGTACAGTTATACCTGCAGATTTCTGATTAAACTCTTACATCCTGGAGCTGAGGAGCACAGAGTCACCAAACACCAACCACTTGATCAAACACCACGCAGTCTGTGTTGGGTTTTTACGAAAAAGACTCGACGTGTGTGTGTGTGTGTGTGTGTGTGTGTGTGTGTGTGTGTGTGCGCTGCTTACTTTGTCGTAGTAGTAGCGCAGCGCTCTGCTCAGCTTGTCGTAGTTCATGTTGGTCTTGTTCTTGCGCAGTCCCCACAGCTTGGCCACTTCCTCTGACTTCAGCAGCTTGAACTCGCCGTCGTGGGATGTCCAGCAGATCAGGTGTTTGTGGCTTTGGTCGAACAGCAGCTGCAGCAGAAACTGCCACAGCGTGATGGAGCTCTCCATGTCTGGGTGACACAGATGATCTGCAAGAGCCACAGGGAAGAAAAGTTCGATGGATTAATGCCTGAGCTGTGTGATTATCAGAGACATCACTGATCACTGTTCCTGGAGGACAAAGGAGAGTTTGCACTACAATCACATGGCATGTAATTGTAATCATGGCAAAAAAAAAAGAAGCTAAATACAAAGATGAAATTCTGTGCACAGTTCAAGGTTCCACTTCCCTAAATCCAATCTGGTTCAGTCAGAGTGTTTGTATGTGAAACATTTGAGGTTCTGTCCAACTTAGATCGGTCAGGGACTCAGACAGCTCTGGAGACAAGCAGAGAAGGAAGGAAGGAAGGAAGGAAGGAAGCAGAGAGGGTGGGTTTGCGGGCAGAGCGGAGGAACTTACAACGTCAACACAAACGTGTACTGTGATCCTTCCTGTGATGCAAACTACAGTCAAAACCACAAAAATAACAAGGGCGACCGAGCCCAAACTCCGCTCTCCACGCACACACACCTCCCCACCCAGATGGCATTTCCTGTCCTGAACCCGCCTACAAATATTCAACAACACAAACGTGCAAACAACAACAAAGCTCGATCAAGATGGTCATCTTGGTTTGGTATTCCTGAACTCCACGTCTTGAGTGATCCACAGCGACTGCTGATTTGCAGACCTTGGCATAGTGGGAGGGACAAATAACGCCGTGACTGACGCCAGCTTTGACACTGCAGATTGAATTCATCCACATTTTATCGGCTGCAAATTCATTCCATATTTACATAACATCCCTGAATTCCCAATGTGCATCAGTGAATGTGATCTTAGGGTGAATGTGTGTTTTGTCCGTGACAAAAAGTTTTTGTTTATCTTGTATTTTTCTGCCTGTTTGATTATGGCTCATAAAATCAGAGTTAGGCCTCTGCGTTGGTGCTCATTTCGCATTGGTGCTTGTCCTGGTTGTGTGTGTTGTGTGAGAGAGACTGGTTGGTTGGAGGAGGTTTCCATGGTGCCGAGGCAGGATGTGGTTAGTGACCTTGTGCCAAGAGAAGCACGGCTCCAACGACATGTTAACCTAGAAACCACTGACCGCCTCTCTTTCTGTCTGTCTCCCCTCTCTCTAATCTCTTCCGTTCCAAGGTGTGTCATTGGCAGGAAATACAAATCCTCTACTGTGACGCCAAAAACAACAAATAACCAATAACGGTCTGATTCAATTTCATGGAGAAACATTGAAGAATTGTCTTATCTCACCGTTACTAATGTGTAAATGTTTAATAGCCAGGCTAGAACCAGAGAACTGGATCAAAGAGATTGGAGATGCATGCGGTAACGAGTGAATGTGAAGAGTCTGATGCCCTACGTCGTCTTTCAAATACTTTTCAAATACCTCACACGGCGTTTGAACTTCAAGGTAATGGATCTGTTTACTCATGACATGAAACTGTTGCTGACATCAAAACACAAAATGACTCAAATGATGAAATTAGCAGTTTCACAATCAATATATGATCTCTTGTCTCTCCATCTCCACGCAGGTTTTCTGTTGGGGAGAGTGTGTCAGGTGCAGACAATGCCCCACTGCCATGAACACACAATTATCCTCACTTCCTTTTTCCTGCAGAGTCTGTGTGTGTGTGTGTGTGTGTGTGTGTGTGTGTGTTTGTTCATGGCAGAAGGACTTGTACTGTCAGTCTAAATGAGGACTTCCTGTCATTCAGCATCAGGGGCGTCTTCCCAGAGAAAGGTCTTCCCTCTCTGGAAGGTAGGACTTCCTGTAACTGACAACTGCCGGAAACAAACGCACACACACACACACACACACACTGTTCCACATCAACATATGGGGAACACATCTATGTCTTGATGTCAGACTGTTTATAATCTATGATCTCTCTCAGACGTTTCTCTTCAAAACAGTAAAACACCAGGAAAGTTTGATTTATGGATTTTCAGAATAAAAGCATAATCTTTTCTCAGTGGTCACAGCTCAGAAGTTGGCAGCTCGTGAACTGTCTTCCACTCTGTGTATGTGTAGAAACATACAAGGTAATTAACAAACACCCCCGAAGATTCGCGTAATTACTAGCGTGAATCCAGCAGATATTCACTCTCATGGTCACTCATGCGCCAAAATCCAGCAAAAACAAACAATGAAACCCAACCCAAAACGCCGCACACGACTCTCCATCCATTTTCTCCAGGTTTGTTATTTCTTGTTTTTGGAAGGAGGGGGGCTTCTGGAGCTCAAACGGTTCTTTGTTTTGCACCAGTGACTCATTTTCAAGAAGTTGTCTGCTGCCAGTTTTAATCCGGAAGCGCATGGCAATTAGTCTGCGAGGTCCAGACAAACCAGAAAGTCTACTACTGACTTTTTAAAGGAGCCACAGCTGCTTTCTTCCACAGCGGGCAGTACAGTAGTCTCGTTTTTTAAACAAATGTAATCAATCTGACGCAACTTTACGCGTGTGCCCAACTGCAGTGCACAAGCGTACAGAGGTTACACTTTTGCGCACAACTTTAACACCGTTGCGCACGGCGTAGCGTAATTTCCAAGCGTAGCAAAAGATCCGAACCTGGTCAGAGTCCAGCAAAAACTTATGAAGTCCGTTTCTACCTCACCGTTACGTCGTCTTGCGCGCACGCACGCATACATCCGTCAGTGCAGAAAGTTGGAGATAGAGAGAAGCGTGCACCTACCCAGCTGCGGACGGCTGCCGCTCCTCTGTCAGTCCGTAGGTGAGAGAGGACGAGTGTGTATGTGTGTGTGTATGTGTGAGTGTGAGTGTTTTAACGCGGGGTGTGTGTGCTGTGTCCGGTCTCCATGCTGCTGCTGCTGTCTGAAAGTGGATCCGCAGCTTTTCTCCCTCCTGCCTCAGAGCAGGAAGTCGGGACGCACAGACGGAGAACCGGCGCACTTCCTCTGGCGCAGTATTCCTGTCTGTATAAACACACACACACACACACACACACTGACCACAGACCTGTGTACGCGCACGCACACACAGTCTTCTCATAAACACACCTCCTTTTTTTTCAACCCTCTCACCCACAGAGACCAAGACCGGCGTACACATACACACAAATGCACACATACACACAGAGCTCAACTTGCACACAGACACACACACCTTTCCCGGCACATGCGTAGCCTACAGGCAGACACCCCCTACACACATACACACGATGTTATAATTGTTTCGACTACACTTTGCAGAGGGCCATCTGACAACTGACGTCACGCTCTTCCTGCTCACCAGGTGGTGTTCCTGTTCTGCACACACACACACACACACACACACATACACCAAATCAAGTTTGGCCTTCTCAGTACTAGAAGAAGAAAGGAAAAAAACAATATTGCAAACTAGATATTATTATTATTGTTATATTACATTATTAATATAACTGCATAAGTAAGTATTAAGTATTTGGCGCAAATTCAGGACAAGTTTCAAGTCTTCATGCAAGTTAGGGAGTCTCAAGCAAACTTAAAACATGAAAAACATAGAAACAAATATTTTTAAAACATTTTATTTCAGCACAATGTATGAATTTATTCTTTTTTTTTATCACATTCTATTTTTTTTTGCAGTCACGTCTCACGCAAGTTGAAGCTAACTACCGATAAGTCAAGGTCACATCTTAAGTCCCTATTTTGGTGACTGAAGTCCTACTTGTGATCAAATCACAAATGTAAAGTCAGCAGTTAATAATGCCACTAGCACAATACAAGGTTTAAGTCAACATCTGGCATCTTCAGCAAAGTCGTCATGAAAGAAACCAGTATAGACGGCAGACGGGCGATGGCTCTTTCTCTTTTTCCATATTAAAAATTGACTTTTCCCATTTTGAAAATTGACTTTTTCCATTTTGCAAATTGGTCTACATTTCCCGCACGATGTGTCTGATACGTAGAAATTGAGGCAGAGTGACACCTCTTTCAAATTCCCTCTCTCTGGAGAGGTTTCCTCGTGTTGCCCCGCCCCTTCTTTGAAACGTCAGCAGCGCCAAACTTCAGGCTCTGGTAAAATGAACACTGGCAGCGAGCAGCCACAATGGAGAAAAGTGCGTTCCATAACCGGAGTAATACCACGCTCTCGACACGGACACCGAGCAGCAGCAATCCGGGAGCTCATTATTGTGTTTGGAGGTGGAAACGAAGGAATAGCGGAGGACCTTCATGTATTCAACACCGGTAAGCTAAAGGGAGCAGGGTGCTAACAAGTAGGTAATGTTTTTAGCATCAAAGCTATGAAATAGCTCTCGGGTTAAAACGTTTTAGTAAGCTGCCGTTTTAGTGTCATTTGTTTATCCACTTTAGAGAGTTTGGGTATCATATCAGTAATTTTCTTAATATCGTAAACACTTTCGCTAATGATTTATGGGATTGTTACTGAAAACTAGCCGAGCACCTAGCTTTTTTGCTACCAATCTCGCTGTGCCACTGCCTCTCACACGAGATAAAAATAGTCGGACTTGTCTTTGATTGCTCCCTTGATAGTTGAAATTTATACGTGTAGATCCACAATAACTCTTTCTCAGTTAAACAATGGAAAAAAATAGGGAGTGAGCATCCCATTTGTACCAGGGGTTCTGAAGTTGGCAGGTGTACCAATGGTATTTTATGAGTCGCCCCCTGGTGGTATACAGAAGACTCGAGAAGTTTGAAAAGTGTCAAAAAGAATTGAAATCTTTGGAAATTCTGTTACTGTGGCATTTTGCGTTGAAATTAAATTGCTTTAGTTGATAAATAGTTTTATTCTTTTTTCAAGGTTTAGATTTTTTTGTAATTGTTAAATATTACTTCTTCATTCAGCGATTTCAGTAACCTTTTAGCACAATTACAGTAGAGCACATTTAAATGCATGAGGTGGTGGTGGTACATAGATGTCTTGGTGGCCAATATTTACATTTCACTGAGATAGAGTTTGGGTTAATATTTCTATTAATAAAATAAAGTAATATTTATTTATTATGTTTCAAATGTATTATTATTATTAACAGCTGTGATGTGTGAAGATGTGTTTGAAACACTTTTTCAGTCATTTTGCTATTGTATTGACTGACTTGCTCTTCTCTCCAGTCTCGAAGCAGTGGTTTTTGCCTGCTGTGCGGGGTGACATACCACCCGGCTGTGCTGCCCATGGCTTTGTGTGTGATGGGACTCGAATACTGGTTTTTGGTGGCATGGTGGAGTTTGGGAAATACACCAACAGCCTGTATGAACTGCAGGTAAGGCTGCGGTCACGTTAAACCAATAGTTCCTCTCATACTGCTGTTTGTACATCTTCAGCAAATCTTGTCTTTCTTTCTTTCTTTGTCACACAGGCCAGTCGCTGGCTGTGGAAGAAGCTGAAACCCAGACCACCCAGGAATGCCTTGCCTCCATGTCCACGGATCGGACACAGCTTCACCCTTCTTGGTAATAAGTGCTACCTGTTTGGAGGCCTTGCCAATGACAGCGAAGATCCCAATGGGAATAAACCAAGGTAGTCTCCAAATACACCAACATATACAACAAACATAGATTCAAATATCAGGGCTCCTTCACTGCGTTCCATCTCAAGAATCACCAGAACTGGGCCGACTGGCTCTGAATTGCAGTGATTCTTGCCCTCTGGCAACTGCTTTTGTTGAATCCAGATGATCACATTGCTTACACTTTAGATCTAAGACATAATGTCAAACACATTATTATCTTAAGTTTCTCCTTCACATTTTCAGGTGCTTGGGTGATTTATATGAACTGGAGCTGCAGTCAGTATCCGGAGTCAGAGGCTGGAATGTCCCAGACATGAAGAATGCTGGTCCCTCACCACGAGAGTCCCACACCTCAGTTGCCTACATTGGCCTTGGCTCTCCAAAGCTTTACATTTTCGGAGGGATGCAAGGACAACGCTTAAATGACTTCTGGCAGCTTGATCTGGGTAGGACCAGAATACATGTCAATGACTCAAGTAGGACTCCCCAGTAGTATATAATAAAAGAATAAGCTATTATATATTAAAATTTCTACAATGGAAGGCTTTTTGAGATATCAGGATTAGCTCGGCTCCCAGATACCACCTATGGAATTGTTTAGATGTTTGGTTTTTGGTGGGTCGTCATTACACTTCCATGTCCTGCTTCATCATTTTCTTCCTCTACTCACAGACACAATGGTGTGGTCAACACCTAAAACCAGGGGTTCCACTCCATTACCCAGAAGTCTTCACTCAGCAAATGTCATCGGAAACAAGTAAGTGACTCCTCATCAGCAACATCATATCTTTACAGATGGGGCACATGACAAGACTAACAATAATGCACTGTACCTGTGTTGACAGGATGTTTGTCTTTGGAGGCTGGATTCCTGTTCTAGACGCAAGGGAAGCCAACGATTTCGGAGCTGAATGGATTTGCACAAACTCCCTAAGTGTGCTCAATTTAGGTCAGTACTTCTACTGGAAATATCCCACATTCACAGTAGTGGAAGCTCTAGAAATGCAGAGAGTTGCAATTTCAGGTTGTGAAGGCTGTGAATGAGCTCAAAATGTTGGAAATGTTTTTGACTACAGTTTGACCATACATCATATCATCATTAGATTATATCCTTCCTCTACATTTTCAAGATGTTAATGAGTTTGTCCAAGTTTTGTTGAAAACTTAATGGACAAACATTTGTCTTGCAGTTATTCAGCATCTAGAAGCCCTTACCCTGATTAGTAAAGGTTTGACAGGCACCACTTGTCTTTGTTTTTGACAATCCGTATGTCCTTCTCATGTTTCTTCGTATAGTGTTCAATGACAGTTAAAATGATTATACTGATTTGGGCTCTTGGAGAGATTATGTATAATAGCCAGCATTACAGGATTTGCCCACTTTTTACTGCATGTGACAAAATGCGATTCCTTTGTTCTTTGACATTAGTTTTTTGTCACTCATAGTAACTCATTTGTAACTCATAGTATCTCTGACAGAGATCATACTGAGATTGGCCTGATGGGAGAGACAGAGTTCAGTATTTGAACAAATATTTGCTAGATTATAATAAAACTCGGAGTGATACAGCATCTTGTTCACTGTTGCCTTGTTTTCCTGTGACAGACACTATGAGCTGGCAGAAGTTGGGCCCGGAGCATCATGATGGTATCCAGTCCCAGTTGGAGAACCAGGGACCCCAGAGTGACGATCCATATGCCTGTAGGCCCAAAGCCAGGGCTGGC
Organism: Brotula barbata; assembly: GCA_900303265.1. Lineage (NCBI taxonomy): Eukaryota > Metazoa > Chordata > Actinopteri > Ophidiiformes > Ophidiidae > Brotula > Brotula barbata. The sequence continues at coordinate 104,464 of OMNV01008735.1, forward strand.
CACTGTTCTGCTACTGTTGGCTCTAGGATTTACATTTGGAGCGGCCGGGACGGATACCACAAAAACCGCAACTACCAAGTCTGCTGCAATGACCTGTGGTACCTGGAGATAGGTAAGACACAGGGGAACAAGCGATTTATAGGTCTAAAATCAGTCAGTGTGCTCTAGTCTGTTCAGGTCTCTGGGACGTGAGCTTGAAAGGGGTTTTCCAGACAGGAAAAGTCAGAGTGGAGGTGTAGTAGTCATCTTCAAGTGTCTCGTACTCTGTGTCCAGATCGACCGGCCACTCCAGATGCAGTGCTCCTCATCAAGTCCACTGTCAGCATGCTCCATGTGGCATGGCGCCCTCTAGCTGCGGCTGACTGTTACATCCTGCAGCTCCAGCCTCTGTGTCTCCCCAGCATTGCAGCCAGTTTGCAGCCAGGTGACCCAATGAGTACAGGCAGACAGGAGAGGAAGGATGGCAGCCCTATAGGTAAGAGGAACACACACCTATTTTTGTTTATAATCTTGATAATCTTGAGATTAGACACTTTAGTGCAGGACACGCTACAAGATTAAAAAAACACAAGTGACTCTGTTATCAGTGTGGCAGAGGCTTTACATGAACTTTTTAGAGCCGCTGAACAGTGAAAAAGAGAGAAAAGGTAAAAAGAGAAATTTGTTGATGTTTAATTTTGCTTCACAATGTTTCCATAGGTGTTGTGGCTCCTCAACCCCAAAGTGACGGAACGACTAAGAATGAAGAAAAGGCAACAGCTCAGGTAGATGTGGCTCACATAATATGTAAATTACAGCCAACTGCAACACCTGATATACTGACAATCAAGATCACTGCAGTATGATTTAAATATGAGGGGTTTGCCATGTTTGTGATTGAGTCAAAAATCCTAATTTCTGAGCTTTTACATGGAAAATAGCGTTACACAACTGAAATAAATTGTTATTGTTATCATTATTGTCAGCATTTGTTCTTGACAATTGCTGCTCGAAACCGATATGAACAGATGACGATGACCTAATCAAGTTATTTTTTGTTTTTTATGTATAGTTTTTGTTAGTTCTCCTGTTGGCCAGCAACCTTAATTTTCTCCCTAAATGAAATTTCTCCCAGCATGCATCAGAACAACAGGAAACTACACTGAAGGCATCAAGTGGTTCAAATCAAATGGAAATCAAAGCAGATGCAGCAAGGAATGCTGGAAGAGAGCCAAAGGGAGACACAGAGCATAGCAGTAAGATGTAAACTCTAAGTCACTCGAAATGATTTGTATTCCTCAATGGACAATTCAAAATACAGCAGATACATTTAGAGGAACGTGTGTGGACGATGAGTTCATAACCACCTTCCTTCTCTTCTTGCATCCTGCAGCATGAATTAAAGCTTTCACACCTCTAAGATACTATAAATTTGTAAGGAATGCAGCCCACAAAAGTTTTTGAGATTATTTTGTCTGTTTATCATGTCACATTTGAACATTCAGTAGTATTTTGGCTTCAGTGATAATCCTCTCTTGAAAATTTCACCTTTGTGTTGTTAGTAGCTCCTGCACAAGAAACTTCAGCAACAGAGGTCAGCAGGACAACAGGTAATTATGCACAGACGATACACCAGTGTTTCACAAACGTTGTACTCAAGTTCCTGCATCGTAGATGTCTTCTCTCTAAGTCCGCCTGATTGGGCAATGGAAGTTTAAAATGTGAAGTTTAAACTGGATGTTTCTCTCCTTTTACAGGAAAACAATCTGCCACAGCTGAAAAAGATCAGGTGAGAAACACCTCCTAGTTCGCAAATTTTCTCTCTCCTATTCTTGATGACTTATTCTGAGTTGAGAGCAAACTGTTCGTTTTCATTCATTTCAGCAGGATCCAAACAAGGCAGCGTGGTTTGATGTTGGGGTGTTTAAAACACTCTTTTCTGAAGTGAGCCACTATTTTCTGCCTCCTGACGGCGACCAGACGACAGCAACAATCAGCAGCCGACCCACGAGCAATAAAGAGGTAAAAAAAACTGCTGTTACTGATAGTGTGTAGCTTCTTTATGAGCTGGTCTGGAAAGAGCGAATGTGTGTTTACCATTTAAGATGCACTTAACATCCAGTTGCCAATTTAAATGCGCTCATGGTCAGTTTAGCAGCTGGTCTGACTGACTCTGTACTTTGCTCTGTGTTGAGTTTAATGTGATTGTAGGGCCTTATGAAAACTGTTTATTGTCTCAAAATTCTGTTCATTTGTTTTATTTTTTCGCCAGATTCCTTTTTTTTTTACTCCATTTTTTCATGAAGATGTGTGAATAATGGAATGAAGGAAAATAACTCAGTAGTTATTATTTTTATGTCAAATACACAATAACTAAAGGACGATCCTCTACTCCTTAAGCGACAGATTTGATTCTCATGTGTGCCCTTTACTGCATGTCCCATCCTTCCTGTCCAACTCTACTCTGCTTATCATAATAAAGCTGAAATGCAGAAAAAAATCTTTATAAGACATTGCTCTGTCAAACCTGATACAGCATAAAGTTAATTTATTTGACTTTTTATTCCAATTTTACTTCAGTATCTATTCCACTAAATTTCCAAGGGAAATAAGTACTGTCAGCTCTGTTGTATTGTTTATAGGATACATGTGTTTTTGATTATTACAAACAACTGTTATTAGTCTGTGCGGATAATCAGTACCATACTGAAAATAATAAATTGAATCTAAATTTCTCCCACATAATCTGAAGCCGGTATTGATGATCGGTAACATCGTCTCTGCTTTTAAATCTGATCTGGACGGGCAGATATTCAAAGTTTAATTACAAGCTTTACTTTTGCTCAGAACTCTATTTTATCCACCACCTGGTGAATTTCTTTTTGGACGAGTGTACTTTATTATGAGTTACCATCACATCCTCTGTCCAATCTCTCCTTTTCGCTCCAGAAGAAGCTGCCGTCACATCAGGATTATGATGGCAGGCAGAAGCAGGGCTTGGCTCCAGGTCAGACCTACAGGTTCAGAGTGGCAGCCATCAACTGCTTTGGCCAGGGAGACTTCAGCCCGATCAGCGAGTTCAAGACCTGCCAACCTGGCTTCCCTGGAGCCCCCTCTAGTGTCAAAATTAGCAAGGTGAAATGTCACTGACTGACACTTTGAAAGCCTGGGAATTTTATATGCATTTTTTTAAACATCTGTTGTTTTTTTGTTTGTTTCTGTCCTCTTTAAATTACCTGTGCAGGAGGTGACTCTTTTGTTCATTTCTTCATTCCTCCCCTCCTTGATTCCTTTGCAGGCCAACGATTCAGTCCACATCACTTGGGAGGCTCCTTCCTCTCCGTCAGGACGCATTCTAGAGTATTCAATGTACATGGCGGTGAAGAAGAGTCGCTCCAGCAGCTCGGAGGGTCCGGGACAGATGGCATTCATCAGGATCTACCGTGGCACCAAAACCTCGTGCACGGTCAATGCCACCAACCTGGACAACGCCCACATAGACTGCTCAGCCTCCAACCGGCCAGCTGTCGTCTTCCGCATCGCTGCCAAGAATGAGCAGGGCTACGGTCCGGCCACACAGATCCGCTGGATTCAAGGTGGGTACTGATGGATGAAGGCTCCTGGTACAGAAAGGCTTCCGATCATTTGTTACATTCCTATTCTATCCCTGCAGTCGTTGTTTTTCCTGTTTTCGTGGCATAAGAAGATGTTTGCTTCATTTACATTATGTAGCTGAATATGATAAGCGGCCTGCATCAGGGTTAACTTGAGGCAGGAGGGAATCTCATCCTTTACCTCTAGCTGGTAATTTTATTTGACAAGTCTGTCTCCTCAGATCCCTTCAAACTGCGAACACCTGCATCCAAAGACAGCGGTGCCAACGCTGACCAGGATGCTGCTGACAGGTAACCAGACTTTGCACCGCTCTCATAACTTTTCATAATTCATATTTCATTTTCATGTCCTACTTCTAACTTTTAAAAATGTACTCTCCTTGCAGTTCCAGCTGAAAGTGTTTTTGAGTTCGATGTGTACCCTGGTAACTGACAGTGTTTGCACTCTTGTGTGACATTTTGTGGATAAATTTGTTTATAATTTTAAAATATTTAATTGTAACCTTGTACATAGCTGTGCATTTTCACTTATACTGATTTTATGTTTTGTTAGATAACAACGTGATAAAATGTAATATGATGCTGACCAAACAATGTAAAAGTATATATTGAAATGTAAATATTATTTCACCAGCCAGTGATTGTTTTATACATGGTCACTATGAATAAAATATGTTGTAAATTCTTTTTTTTGACTAGCGTTTTAAATGGGAAAGATTTCAGTAATTGCACACAGTAATTACTAAATTATTATTTGATTTGAGCACTTTAGTTTGTTAATCAGAGACGAGTTGTGTTGTTGCAAAGTGTTTTGATTATTCAAATTTATCTAAGACCTTCAATCCAATCACCATACGGCCGGTTTTCTCAGGGTGTCCTCATCAGAACATTTGTTTTCAGTGAGAGTTGCAATAATCACAATGGAAATTAAAGGAAGAAGTAGCAGTAAAATGATGTGTTTATCACTTTAATAAGCAGAAACATTGTTGTTCACCGTTGTGGAATACATTGTCTTATACTGTACCGAAATGTGGTCTGGATGGTAAACGTCCCAGATATAAGATCAAAGAGTGACCTCACATATTTATGCTGCTACCATCACTTCAACATTTCTCCTTCATTTATACTTCCATTACTACACAGCTATACATCACACAACATTTAGCTTCTACAGAATCCTCTGACCTTATGCAAGGACCCCTAAATATTCATCAGGATCCCCCTCAAAACGCCCTTTAGGGCCCTGTCCACCACCACCCTCTGGGAAGCTGAAAAACAGGTTCTAAGCCAACAATTCACATTCGGTGTGGAAAGGCCTGCAGGACGTGATCAACAACAACAACAAGAGGAAAGCCCCCCACCCCCCACCTCATAGACAATCATCAGCCGACCCAAAGAGCTGAATTAGTTCAGCTGCTGGTTTGAAAGACAGAGGCCTATCCAGGCTAGTCTGGGTTGAAGCACTATGTTGAACAACTAAGACCCATATTCACCAGAATCTTTAAAGAGATGTCTCTGAAGGTTCTCTGTCACCAGGTCCACAAAAAAATATAGGTTGTTCTAGCAGGGGACAGAGCCCGTTTGTATTTTAGCAGGCTATTGGACCAGGCAAGATGGATCGTGAACATATTGTGAGAAACTGAGTCAGTGTGGTAGCTCTTGGTAAGGGTAAAAAAAGTGATATGTCTCTTTTTTTAAATGAATATTAACGTCCCCTAACATTATGAAAATGTCAATATGCATATACTATCTCCTATTTATGCAATGACATAATGTCAAAATGTATAAGTAGCCCAAATCATTGTGAATATGAAAAATAACATTCTAGGATATACAAAGTGACATACTGTAAAATTTTAGATCATCTCCTCCATACAAATAATATTTAAAGGCAAATTTATAATTGATAGAAATCGTTCATTTGTTTAATTTCGCGCCGAAATTTAACAATTAGTCCTGTTTGAGAAGCTTGTAGAGATTTCTGTTTTTTTTCACAAAATTTAGTTTGAAACTTTACAGTTCAACTTAAAAGGCAGATGCTTTACTATTTTAAGCCAGTTTAATGTAAAACACGTCATTAAGTTGCCTCTTACTCTCAAGAGCAGACCCAGAAACAACACTTGAACGCACCGCCAAATTGTGTCAGGCCTCCAAATTCGGATGTCGGAGCTTCCCACCTGTCCGTGAACGCATCATGACTGCGCTCTGGCCTCAGCCTCTTCAACAGGAGCAGACGATGGATAGAAACCGCGCAGAGAGCAACAGGTTGGCTTCGTGGAGGTTCTGGAATTTTAACTCTACACATAACTTGGGATAACCGGGAAAGTGGAAAGGTTGAATCATCTGAATTTGTTTAAATGACAGAAGGGCAGGTGTTTGGTGTGAAAAAGGGACGCGTAGGTTTTGCGCAGGTGAATGCAACTTTAAACACTTACCAACTTTGGAGGTATTGTGCAGACTTCTGCATTTAACTCCCCACCTCCTGCCAGTGAAGGATCACAGGCTTTGAGTGCTGCCAAATTGATCTCTCGTGCTCTCCAGCATGTTTTCCTTCACTCTCCTCCTCGCAGCCCTTTGCGCTTTTACGCACCGGGACACTTTTACGCACGGCTGTCAGCTACCAACCGAGTGGCGGCCGCTGAGTGAGGGCTGCCGGGCGGAGTTGGCAGAGATTATCGTGTACGCCCGGGTCCTGGCGAAACACCGGGAGCCAGTAGGCAGCTTGGCTCGCAGCCTGTACAACGCGCTGCCATACCCGTTTGGGTACGGGTACGAGGGCGCGGAGGAAGGGCTGCTATACTCTGCGGAGGTGGAGCTGCTGTGTGACCAGGCTTGGGGCAGCATGCTGGAGGTTCCAGCGGGATCCAGACTCAACCTGACCGGCCTGGGCTACCTCTCGTGCCAGTCCCACACCGTGATGGAGAACAACTCCTACTTCTTCTTCCTCAGGTGAGTGGACGATCTGGATACTTGTGCAGAACGGAAAAAGGATTTCTGCTCACACATGTATGCATCACATAATAAGCTGTACTAAATTAGCATTAATTTGTTGGAGCAGTTCATTACTGCACGGTTTCTCAAACTGTGGTTTATGTACCACTGGCAGTACACACATTCTATTCTACACTTTGTCCTGCAAGCTTTTCCTCTGTATTAATACATCTCCCATTCATCTCGTTCTCAGGATGGACGAGAACTACAACATCTTGCCACACGGTGTCAACTTCCAGGACGCCATCTTCCCCGACACAGCTGAGAACCGGCGCATGTTTGTCAGCCTCTTCCAGTTTTCCAATTGCACCCATGGGAACCACCTGTTCCACACCTTCAGCCCTGAGTGGGACACCCAGGAGGACAACAGGGTAGGCCATCACATTTATTTGGACCACTGTGTCCACTCTTAGTCCATTTTGATGTCAGGAAACTGGCAACATTGACACAGTTGATTTCCATAGTGAAGTGGACTTCCTCATTGTGACCAGTCGTTTCCTGTTTCAGCCTTTTCTGAACAGAATACGGCCTAAATCCCTTCTTTTTGTTACTTTCAAGTGGGTGCCGGTCCTATGTTTTGAGCGAATGTAAACAAACCTGTCACTGTCTCGTTACCATAGAGATGACAGATTACAAATGACTATTGTTGTGGCTTTAACCTTCGACCTCCCTATTGTCGGTTAATTGCGATGTTCTTGCTCCAGGAACTGAAGCTGATTCTAGTATAGCTAAGATGTGTGTGTGTGTGTATGTGTACGTGTGTTTGCAGACACTTAATGCTGAGCTGGAATTGAGTTGTGACTCTGCTGACAGGAATGTATCGAGGATCAGTAGAACCACGCTTTAACTACTCCTTGGCACTTTGCAGGATGCAGGACACCCACACACCCGCCCACACACCCACCCACACATCCACCACACACACACACACACACCCACACAATTACTATACCATATGAAATTTGACATTTAAAGAAACAAGATTAAGCACATTGAGAAGTGTCATCTTTGTTTTCATCCTCAGTAAGAATAACAAACAAGGACACACATACTCTCAGTCTCTCTCACACACAACCACACACACACACACACACGCACACACGCGTGCACAGACACCCACACACTCAAACACACACCCAAATTGATTTCAGTCTTACAGTACTAAGTTTCCAGCATGTGATTGCTCACATGTGATCGAGTCTCCACCAGCTGAAGATCAAAGCGTTTACTGATCGGTTTGAGGACCGTCCGTCTGGCTCCTCAGGCAAACAGGATATAGGCCGTCCTGGGGTCAAAGGTCAAATAGCAGAGATCCGCATCTTTGACATGCAGCAGTTTTGGAGTGTGGCAGCTTGCACCCTCCATCTGTATCAGTGTGGAGTGAGGCAACCTGCTGACCTGCTGTGATTCATTTATCGTCACGCCTCCTCTGACCGAGCGGAGCAGGTCGGACTTTGGACAAGACAGGACACGGCTTCAGGAGAGACTGCAGAGGACTCAGCCTCACATCATCAGGATCAGTGCTAAAAACAGCACTGAAAACTGTTCATAGCCAACAAACAATAAATAGGAACTTTACAGGAAAAGATGACATTTCTTTCATTGAGGAAAAAAATAATTAACACAGCTTTTAATAAAAGCGTCATGACTGAGGCTGTCGCAGGAAATTAAAGATAAAACCTTGCTGTCCATCGATATTACTTCTCTAACAAGCAATTATATTAACCCAACTGTCAGGAATTTTCTGCTCTCACCTGTGTTTCTAAAACTGTGGGGCGTGTACTACCAGTGGTACTCCAGGCGCCCAGGGCTGCAATGAATAGTCGACATTATGACCACCATTTGACTGTGGTTTAAACTCATAGGCTTTAGATAGATAGATAGATAGATAGATAGATAGATAGATAGATAGATAGATAGATAGATAGATAGATAGATAGATAGATAGGTAGGTAGGTAGGTAGGTAGCTAGATAGATAAAACTCTCTTTTCCTCTCCAAACATCCAGCATGTAACCTGTGAGGTCAGGTCAGGGGTTAAGGATGTTGAACATGCACTCACATGTAGAGGCAGTGACTTTCAGGCAAGAAGGGATGCCAAGTAGGTGTGGCCCCAGGACTTTAAGGGACGATATACGATGCTGCTGCACAAAGGACATGTTTCTGGCTGTCATTTCTTCATTATGAACCTTCCTTGTGTCAGTCTTGGTATTTCTCCCTTTTTCTGTTTGTTTGATGAGAAAAAAGATGGATTTAACCATTTTATATCACAGCTAATCAAGAATATAACAGAGGATTTTTTTTGAGAAAATATCAGTAATATGTCTTGATATTTTAAGTTTGTGTGAATCTCAACTAGAAAGTGGCTTAGTATCTTAAAAATAATAATCTAAAATAATGATAAATGAGTAAATAAAAAATCATAGAAAAGAATATTTGTATTGGTTACAGAAAATGCTCAAAATAGAACATGGTCTCCAAAAAAAACTAAAATTTAAAATGGTCATGGCCTTGTTATGTTCTCATCTGAAAATCATAATTTGTGATACCCTCCAGTAAAGTTTGTTTGTTTGGTTTTTAGAGGATAAATTAAAATCTGAAGGCTTGTTTTTCCTTTTTATCTCTCTGTTGGGGTCATTTTGAATGTTTTCTCCTCCTTTTTCCATTTTCTTCTTGCTGTATCAGCAGACAGAAAAACAAACAGGACTATAGATTTTTTTTTTCAGTGAGTTTTGACTTAAAAGCCGTTGCAGGTTCTCAATCTTACTATCAGTCCACTGTTGGATGTCCCTACTTAATACCAAAGAGTACTAAAGTTGGAGCTGGGAGGTCTGCTTCTGGTTTGAGCCTCGTGGGAACCAGATATCCTTCCAGAAGGAGAGACAAGAGCCTTCCTCCTCTTTCCTGCCAAGACCTTCAATTAGCTTGGGTCCAAAGCCGCCTCTTATCAGCCGTGAGGCCGACGTAAAGGCCGCACTGAGCCGCTCTTCATCCGGCTACAGACGTCCCTTTAATGAAACATGCCTCTCTTATTCTTTAACCGTGTGGGTTCTGAGGCCGTTTGGAATCTTGAAACATTATTTCGCCATGAAGCACGAATCATTTCAATAGTTTTGTATGCGTAAATTTTTGAAATGTAACATTTTCGTGAATACTAACAAAGAGTAAAGACACGCTGTCCTTTGGAGAGTTATCTGACTGTATGAAGGTCTAATTTTAAGGCTCAGGGGGATAATGGGAGGTGTCTGAAGGGTGTGTGTGTGTATGAGTTCTTCCATTAAATCCTCCAACACAGTTTGATCTGAGCCTCACCGTGTTGTCTAAAGCAGCATTACGCTGACCGGTGGAGTGGGCGTGTCCTTTTCCAGATGTTTCCTTCCTGTTATTGGTCAGTAGATATGTTGATGTCATAGCTCAAGGTAATGAATGTAGGATGAGACTCATAACATCTTTGTCTAGTTTTATATGGAGAAAGAATCTAAATCTATTGTGAACATGTGAACAAAATAAACATTCTTGACCTTTATTAGTCCATAAATATGCAGAAAATGTAAACTAATAAGTCCATCTTTGGTGCATATATAAATTATTGCTCCTCTTTAACTCAGCTTGTGTTACTGGGTTTTTTAAGTTTCAGAATATTTTATTCTAAGGACAGCGCGTACTTGCTGATTTGTGAGTGTATGTGTGTGTATGTGTGTGTGTGCATGTCCAGTAATCTCTGTTTATACAGATGATGCTGCACAGCAGGTAGTTAATACGCGGATGTTTTCACAGGTGTGTGTGTGTTTTGGGTATCACACCGAGTGTCTTCTTATGAATCAGCATCAGAAGAGTTCATAATGTTAAATGTCCTCTTATGTAATCTGCTCGTCCTCATAAAATGTCCTCTACTTTCTTGCTGTCCCAGTGAGTTATACAGTAGTTTAAATTCAACATGGAGACGAACACAAACACTTAACTTTGTCCTTTAGTTTGTTTTAAAATAATCTAATGTTCCCTAACTTGCAAACACAATCAGTCCAGCTGTTTTTTTTCTCTGGTGCCCATGAAAACTAAATATTTGGCCATTTATAATGAATGTGTAAATGTTTAGCCAGTATGAGCTGATAATTCCAGATCTGTTCTGTAAATAGAGCATAATATGGAAAGGAGCTCAGTTATCCAGAAAGCTCCATGAACACACACATCCACAGCTGTTTGGTCACATCTGCCTGCAGTACATCTAAGCTGAAGTGTTTACATGGATTTGTGACCTGGGGAAAACTGTTGTTCAACTTTAGTGCAGTTGTGTTAAAAGTACAAAACAAATGATAAAAAAACAGGTGTTGGCACTGAGGCCGTTAGCATGGAATCTACAGACAGGAGGCAGCACCGTGCAAAGCGTGCCATTAGACTCAGACACCTCATGAATTAATATTTTTGAAATATAAAGCCACGGATGAAGACCTCACATCACAATTTAAAATCATTTCTCCACCCATATTGATGGGCGTTTCGCTTCTCATTTAAATGCAACCTGAGATTTTTGGAGCCAACATCTAGTGGCCGATAGAGGAACTGCAGCTTAGGGCGCCGCTAGGTTGGCCTTGGGGTCACCTCTTCCACTGTGCTGATCACAGTCTGGTGAATAGTAAAATGTTGTGTTTTACACTGAAAGCTGAAACCTGAGTGTGAACAGAGAACCAAAGGTCCCATTTAGACCTGTCATTAACATGTGTCTCTGTTATTAGGAGAAAGCATCGCATCGAAAGCATCAGATTGCGATCCAGTGCGGTCTGGCTATGATTGTGATAGGATCTCTGTCACACTCGACGGGTGTATCCATTCATCAAATCAACCACAAGCTGCCCTCAATCCACAAGGATTGAGGGCCCTTAGGTGTCACCCTCCATCCCACCATTACCCTGTATATCGTACCTATACTTGATTATTCTTTGTTCCTATCGAGTTTGAGGCTTTTAATAGGATAAGACCAAGTGTGTAAATACTACAGTATATTTGAACTTTCCGGTTTTGTGTGTCACATTGTTTGAGGTAACAGGATTAAATCTTCCTTTAGGAGCCTGAAGTTATGGACCCTATAGAACTTGTGTTGACACCGGGGCCCTTGAACTATGATACCTGGAGACGGTTTTTAATTAGATGAAATAAATTAATTAGATTTTTGATTGGGATGATGGGGCCCAGCTGCTAATCCTGTCTGGGGTTTATGGCTGTTCCTTTCACAGAACATGTGTATACACACACACACACTGGGTCACACATGAACATGTATATACATGTACACACACTCTCCGCTGGGACAGTGAGGGTATTCATCCCTGTTAACCTTTCTGGCTTGGGTCAGCTCTGCTCTACCAATTAGTCGGAAAATTAGGACCCCTGGAACATCAAAGTACATGACGTTCACAGTGAGAGAGGGATGGGGGGGTCCATTACCAACCCACACACACACGAACACGCCCGTGTACATTATGGGGTAAATCCATCTCACGTTTTTGGAATGGAAGTGTACATAAATAAGTGCTGCGGGTCAGGAGCACCACGTCAAGTCTTCATCCTTCATCCTTCACAGGTGGGAGATTTGTCAGTTTCTCGGTCAGAGAGGGAAAGCATCAGTGAGGGAGAGAGTGTGTTTAAGGATCAGACAGAGTAGTGGGAAAATAATGTCATGGGTACTCCCACACCAGAGCACCCACAGACGGGAAGGCAGCTGCTGGTTTACAACAGTTTTAAGAAAACAAACGAGCTGTAAACACACCTTTCTCTCCCGCCTTTAGTGTGACCATCAATCCCCCAGGGAATCTGACGTCTTTCACTGGATTTGAAGCTCATATTTTACAGCCAAGAACGTTTACAGCGACTTTCCTGACAGAACAACAGCAAGAGGGCGCTGTTCGTCCGCAGCGAGACCCGTTTCTGGTGTGAAGAGATAATAATCATCATATCTCTGTTTCTTCCTCCAGCTGTTGTGCTCCTCCGTGCAGAGCGCACTGTTCGAGGAGGAGGAGCGAGGACACAAGCTGAAGGAGCGCCTCACCGCGACCGAGAGGAGGAACCGCCAGCTGAAGGAGCGGGTTCGCAAAGTGAAGCGTTCCCTCAGGAACGCCCGTAAGGCCGCGCACAAGGCCGAGCAGGAGGCGCGCGAGTTGCAAGAGAAGCTGAGGGCCGCTGAGCGACGGCTGGGGCATCACTTCAACGCCATAAGTCAGGAGGAGCCGCCGCCGCCGCCGCCCAGGCAGTATGCAAGCACGGCCGTACGACGGCGAACACCGCTTTAACTGAGCCCGTCGCGACTGAAACGCAGGAGTGGAGGGTGAGAGGCTGCTGGGCGGCATCTACACGCCGGACAGACTCATACAGGAACACAAACAGGAACTGGCCCATATGAATGAACACACACACAATATCTGACATACGTCTGACATACAACACAACACAGCGATTAGCATTAGCAGTGACTCCCATCACACCTGCCACACTTTGACCAACGTGAACTCTGAGAGGTGCAGTGCAGAAATACAGTATAACGGCTGAGCACCGACTAACAAACATGGAGTACAAACATGGGGTACAAACATGGAGTACAATTTGGAGTACGCTATCAGAGCGTACATCTAACCACGTCTCTGTCCTTGTATGTGTAACAAGTCTCTCGGTTGTTGTGGCTGTCAGGATTGTTCATCGTTTTCTGACTAAACAACAAAATGTAAATATTTGTACTATCTGTGACATCATTCCTGTTTCTTTTCCATGCACATTAAAACTTTGTAATCCGATTAAAGCAATAAAACGATTTCTTAAAAACATGACGCTAACGCCGTCGTCCGACTGTAATCGGCATAAACGCTCATTGTCTTACTTAAGTAACAATCATCAGACGTAGAACACCCTGTATGTCATTTATTTAAACGTGTGAACTTACGCTTGGAGTTTTTGTAAGAATTGCCGGATCGTAATAATCAACGATACCAAAGAAGAAAGGACTGGTGTCCGTTCAGCAAATGATGGAATCCGGTGAGTTTATTCTACGTATGCTCGTCTTCATTTTAGTGCAGACAAAAAATTGACATGCGCGATCTTCTGTTGAACTATGGTGCATAAACATTCAAAAGCACATTCAGGACCGCTTCCTATGTAAATATGAACTAACCAAGCAGTGAGAATCTTCATTTTAATAATAGACTTTTATTTCAGGCGAAACTAAGCAGAGAGCACGCCGAGCTGGTTTATTTATCCTCAATTCAAGCTTTTAATAACATCTTCGTGCTACAGCAGTGATGGAACAGGAAACATTTACCATGAATATTGTCTTCTAAAAATCTGCCTTGGATGACCAGCTGTGTGACCGTGATGATATTAAGAACATAAACTTACGGATCATCGATTCAAGGGAAGAAAATATACACAGAGAGACACTTGATAAGCGGCTGTTTTTGCTGTTTAACACTTTGGCACATGCAACATGCAGGCGATTTGCAAAATTGTGTGTGTTGTGATGTGTGTATGTCTGGTCCATCAGCTGAATGGAATGTGTTTGTTTGAGGAGCAGCAGGACGTCGCTGGAATATTCCTGTGATTCAGCCCGAAAAACTCCACGACCGAGACAACACCACCGAAAGAGACACGCATATAGAGAAACAAGGGCTCTTTGATGCTGATGGTGATGATGATATGAAGCAGCAGATCTACTAGGTGTTAGAAATGCAAAATGTTACCGCCCAGTACTCACCTGATCTTACTTAATTTCTTACTTTCCAGGATGTTTCCAGGATGCACATATTCTCAAAATCCAGCCATTTTACATGATGGAGTAAGACTACGTTTGGTGAAGTAATCCAGGTCCCTCTGAGTATGATTCATACAGATGATCACAGATTAGATCACACTAATCTGCTGAACACAGAAAAGGATTTGAACCAGTTTAAAACAAACAAAATAACTAACTTAAGGGATTGTCAAAACATTGGATGTTATTTTGTAGGATGGTCTTTTGGATGTGGGAGACATAAAAATCCTCTTCAACCCAGTTTACTGTCCAGATTCAAAAGTGGGAAAGCAATCAAACAAACATGCTTGGGATTGATACAATTTTCCAATGAATTTTTCCAAAGTCCAGACCGTGCTAATATGACTCCAGGCTCCTGACAGATCAAACACAGGCGCTTTCAATCTAGATAATGAGGATCCAGGATAATTAGTGCAGGTGATCCTGGTGTCCTTGATTGTGTCCGTGCCTATCTAAGGAGGCCGGCCTCCTCGCCCTTGTTGGCCCAGCAGCAGCCCGCTCTTTTGTTTTAGTACTTTGATTCTGTTTCTGCTTAGTTTTAGGGGAGATGGCTCCATCAGTCATATGTTTGAGGTTTATTTTCTATTAGCTGAGCTTTCTTTGAAGTTGCTGTAGTTTAGTGGGGAAGGCTCAGGTCTGACAGGTCTCACTGATGGGTCGGGCCGAGGCCTCCACTCTTTTTTGTTTTGTTTAGTTTGGTTGGCCATCTTACACTGACATTTATTTATTTTTGTCTAAGTGGGTCTTCAAACACCAATATTGACCTGAAAATAGAAGAGTGCGTGTGTGTGTGTATGCACAAAAGCATGATGTCTAAATTTACATCTATATGAAGGCGTTTGCAAAAGCAGAACGCTTAAAACATTTGAAATAAATGTTTTAAAACTAGATTCCCACTAATCATCAAACAAATAATAATAATTAAGAAAACTCTGACTGACCTGTACATTAAAATTAGGATTTATTTAAATTTTTTTTTACCATTATCTCTTTCCTGTCACTGCAGTGTTGCTTCACTCCACTCACGTTCTTCCATAATCGAACCAGACTGACAGAAATCATCTTGAATCTGTACCAATCAATAATTTCCATCAAAACGCCAATACGCGTCCTAAAACCTGATCAATATCTCGAAATTGACTGAGTGAGTTATTTGTGTTGTGCTGGGACAGCTGTGGTGCCTCGAGTAATTGGGAACCATTGCTACACAAAGCACAAATATTCCAAAAATGCCAGGCGGTCCATTTAAGTTCACGGGGTTAACTTTCCGTTTCACACACGTGTTTTTAGATGAACTGTGACTGAACTTGCACCTTGCTGCCAATGCAAAGTAAGTAAAAATCTGTCCATGTTGCTTGAATTCATTTTACACGGGGAGGAAACACCTGCACACAACGTTTTTAAGAGTTTTCACCTAGTAATCCGGTTTAAATGTGGAAATGAAGGCAACATCTGCCAGAAGTTCAACATCTGGCCTTTGTCTGTTTAACATCTGCTAAATATAGGGTTGATGTTGGAGCGTCGCTTATCTGTATGCTTTCACAGAATATGCACACACACACTTTATACACCTAAGAGACTCACTCACTGACGCAGCTTCGCTTGGCAAACCAAAGTGTCACAGAGGTCTGTTTGCCCCGCCATTTTTTTTTCTTACATTGGAATTGCATTCTGGGTCTACCCCGTGGTCTTTACCCCTTCCATCCTCATCCTTAAGGGGATTTGAGGTGCAAACTTCCTTATGTACTGCCAACAATCAGTAATCAGCGATCTCATTCTGTTGGATCCGATCAGTAGCAAGGGTTGGAAAACAGAAAACCCTCTTGACGGTTCGAGTCTTCATCTAGTCTACCAGCTGACTTCATGCTTCATCCAGTCCTCACCTGTGTGCAAGAATCCCAGATACTTAAACCCCTCACGTTCCATCTGCAGGGTACATTCCACTCTTCTAATCCCATTTTTGAAGGTTCTTCATCCTCGGTCCGGCGTGGATACAAACATTTATCCTACACTCTCCAGTCCATCCATCGTCTGTGCCCGCTTATCTGCAAAAGCCATCATATCAAATTCATCCTTTGGCCCTTTGTGGTACTTTGTTGCACCAGTTTAAATAAACACACATGCCAAACAAAGTTACGATCATTCAGGATTTATTCTAGGAGAAAGACAAACAAAACACAATCAGTCGCTCTGGCCTCTGTTGTCATGGTAACTCTGATATGTGTACATGATTGTCAAAGGCATCGGATATACAAGCCCCATTAACAGAAAGTCATCATCATCATCACAGCACAGTAAGAACGGCGGGCAGCGCTCGCTCTGAGACATGAGTGTGTCGTCTGCATAACAACGGTGCACAGAATGGGAGTTTGCCATGGTCACATGCAGAGAGTAAATACAGCCAGCGAACTCAGCAGGCTCTGGACGAGGACACCCAAAGGGAGACACCCGGTCCCACCAAGCAGCAACCAAGCACCAAGTTTTAGTCCTCCAAATATCTTTCACAGGCAGAACTGCTCTCATTGCTAAAGGTGAAACTCAATGGTGGAGTATAGGCAACAGAGACTTTCATTTTCTGGAGAGTCGCAGGACCCACTTTGCTACAGGGACAATGGCTCTTGAACCATTTCTCCCACGTAGGCACTCTGACTATGGAAGGGGTGGGTGGCACTCGCAAAACTGAACATAACTGATTGGTCGGACGCAAAAAGCAGTGGCGAGGTTTCAAGACTTTTGAAGAGGATGGAAAGGAATCAGTATATTCTTTATATGCAGATGAACAGATTCAGGATTTTACTTAAAATAACTAACAAATTACGCGTAATGCAAAACAGTCAAAGCAAACCTCAAAGACCGAGATGTTACTTACTCTAGTACTCTAGTACAGTACTTCAAGTTAGATGGGAACGTGAGCAAGTCAATTTGTCAACAATTAGCTTAGCTCTGAACTTTAGCGCCATAGGCCTGTGTGTGTTTTTTTGGCTACCGGGTAGTTTACATGCACGTCTAAGCAATTTTGCTCTGCCCATTCAGGTTTAACTCAAACAATGAGAGTGCGTCTGCCTCCAAAACTTTATGCAAATCTGAATCTCCAACCTGCCATCAAAGAAGCTTTTGGAGGACTCGCGGGTATCTCGCTCTGTACACCTTTTACAAAATACAGAGGTACTAACATCATACAAAGGCATCAAAGATTATGCAAACACTCATGGTGAAATTGAATTGTTGAAGCGATTTTGTCGACATGCTAGCGTTTTCATCTTTTCCGACTTTGACAGTGTCCTCTGATGTCCTTAGGGTAGCTGTAGAAGGTCTGACGAGTGCGGGCGAGAGGCAGGATGAGCAGGTCCTCACCACCTCACGTCTGGAATAATGAAATTCTAGGTCAGTCACAGCTTTGGATTTCTTTCTGCAGAATGGCAAAACATACGCCTGAGTTCATTAAACGATGCTTTCGCCTCCAGTTGGACTGACAGTGAAGAGGTGGAGGAATACTGATGGCATTAAACTGCACTCACGCATGAACGCAGACTGCATTCATGAGTAAAGGGTGAATTTAGATCCTCTTTTTTTTTTAACACTAAACATTCAATAATACAATCAGGTGTCTTTCACGCACATTTGATTTTTCACTCACACATGCCTGAACAACAAAACATTTGTAAATATCGTTCATATTCACAATCTATGTACAGTAGCATCTTTTCATGGAAAGATTCATTCAAAGATTTTCGATATGGAGCTTGCAATAAAAAGAGGAGCAGACAAAACCACAGACAGCACATTCATGAACCCAAAATGTCCCGGATGAAGCGGACAACGTCACATTTAATAATTCGTCAACATCCCAACGCCAGAGGGGGAAAATAACAAACTGCTCACCACATTTACCATTTGGCTAATTCAGTTCTTATGATAATAATCTGACTGAGACTGACTGGCAATCTTTCCCAAACTCAAACTTTCCCCAGTCCAAGCCAAAGCACTGACAATGCACTTAATAATATTTTAAATAAAATACATAACTACCAGTGGGTTTTGTGGATACAGAGGATAATGTAAAGATTTTACCAGCGTTCACATTCAGACTAAGGTGATTGTTGGAATTCAGCCCTTAGAGGATTCAAAGTTAACGTCAACCTTCATGTAGTTTAACATGGGTTTACTTGAGAATCAAGTTAGTTCAGAAAAATCGAAACCAATCAGACTCAGCAGGAGATGGAATTGAATTTGGAGTTTTAGCCCAAAAAGCTGAACTACGTGTCCGTCATTTGTCATCAATCTCCATGAGGACACGATGTGGCTGCTTCATGTATGTTCTGAATTCTGCTATTTATGTTCACGTGTCAAATTAAGACTCGAGAAGTTGAGTGTGTTTAGAGGGTTCATGGGTCGTTCCAGCGTGATTTGAGTTTTTGCTACACCAAGAGAGTTTCGAAGTTGACAAGTTTGCTTTTTTGCACATAAAAGCATTGCAGAAGATTCAAAAATCGATCCCTACATTATAATAAGAATGTGCTCATCTCTATAATTCCTTATCAATTCAAAACTGTTCCTACATTGATAAGATAAGAAAACAAAGATCATTTTAATCAATCAGCAAGAGCAATACTTCACCGGAATGACAAGTAACAATCGGGATGTAAACTCTTACAAACAGTTCCTCTGTTGCAGTTACTGTTGCACATTAATGCTGCTAGTAGACAAAGATAAAACTTCAGAAATTTCTACACACATGGGAAAATCCACACACCCTGGAAATGTCCTTGATGAATGAGTGGCTGTTTGTTATGTTATTTCAGGCCCCCGTTGGCATGGTTTCTTTTGGTCAACATGTGCACCAAATCCAACCAGGTTAAGTGATTGCAGTGATTTTCCTTAATCTGGCCATGTGAATTATCCTAATGTGGTCTCAAACCCACTTGAATTACAATAAGCACTTTGAATCACTTGAATCAACCTGCAGTCTGAGTGGAAGAATCATGGGGAAAATGGAGACGCTTGATGGTTAGAAACCTGCTTCTCTGCAGCTGGGGTTCAGCCCTTTTAGTCTTAGTTTTGTTTCAGCTCCATGTGACTCTCTATAGGACTAATTTTAAATAATTCAGGTAAAAACATGATCAACCAGTCTTTGGCTATGAATTACAATAAAGGGATCAATAGATTTGCATCTCATAAAGCCTGTCTGAAGCACGATGAAGCACATTGCACAGTTTGGCTTTCTGAGTTCAGAGTTACAGTTAAGTGAAAAGTAATAACACCCATTGACAGCCTTCAAATGACCTAACACGTTCAGCTTTGGAGCTTTGTTTCACATTGTGTCCCATTCTGTCGGGATTATAAGAACGCAAGCTACGAACAAAGCACAGCTTGGGTTAGAAAACACTCCGTACAGTAACACGTGTTTGGTTGCCATGTGCTTGTCTGTGCTCAGTAGGAGGGCGGCACGTCGTCTCCGCGTAACGTGTAGCAAATGCACTTTTAGACGTAGTCCGGTGGTACGTACCAATTTGGCATTCTGCTGGCATAGTTTTGCTAAGAACCCCAATTTGTCATCTATCCTGGCATACAGGAACCCTTTCCTGTTTTGATCACGTTGCAGCTGCTCCCACTCCTTTGTGATTGATGGCTTTTGCCAAACCCAATCATCAAACCAAGGGGTAAACGCAGCATTGTAACATCATCAATCCCCGATCCAGAACAAAGCTAAATCGCGGTCAGGTATGGAGCTCTGGAGCATCGTTTGATTTAAATTTGAGCTTCGATCAACCGAAACCTCCGCGACCAAGAACACCCGTGCTTGTAGTATTGAGATAACAGAAGTTGTTTTCCGTTGATAACGACTCGGTTTCCGTAAAAACTGAACAGTCTGTCAGGAGCCCCGACAAATAGATCTTGACTTGAGACCCGGCGACAACATAACGTTGCATTAACGACACCAGCCGACATCTTTGAGCCCTGGATCATTAATGGTGATGTCACAACACCCGAACGGAAACATCCACCGAAAACCAGACGACGCACAGTGCAGCTGCAGTTTTCCCTGAGCAATTCTGAACTGGGTGCAGCGTAACAATGCAAAGTGAGAGAATGGCTTCATCAAGAGGCAGAAGGGACGGCACACAGGCCAAAGACATTAAAACCCACCTGACAAGCATTCACATATCTGAGAGAATCCATACGGACACACACCACTACACTGTTTGTGGATTCTTTTTTGGAGGGGCTACGTGCGTTGTGGTAGCCAACATTCTCAATTGGAGACTATTTTCTAGTGCTTACATCTCTCTTTATCCATTGTACAGTAAACCTGCTTCGTAGGAACCTGTAAGTGTGTCCCTTAAAGGGTGATTGTTACAAAAGTCATATAAAGTAAGAAAATAATAAAACACAATACATCATTTTTTTTTGAAAAAGAAAAAAAAAGAAAAAAGGAGTTGTACAATACTCTGACAGCCACTCTGGGCTATCTCTACCCTCTCATGAAGAATGATGGGATTGAGTCTGACTCGTGGCTAATCTGTGTCTGCGAACATGTCTGACCTTCGCTGTGCAAAATAGATAAAGCGCTTATACTCATACACCCACGTAAAAACAGTCATATGGTACTTTTAAAGCACAAAGAAAGACATGAGTCCGTAGGAAAAGGTCTTAAAGGTGCTATGTGTACCATGGATGAATCAGCGAGTTACAGTAGAAGTAGTGAAAGTGACAATAGGACGCACTTCTAACATGTTTATCCTATTTATACTTTAGCTTATGGGTAATATGGTCCTGAAGTAGAGAAACATTGGTAAGATCAATATTATTGTCTTACTAGTTTACGATAATTACACTAAAGAAGTTCTATTTATCTGACAATGATATGGTTGTGTTACAAATACCACCTTTAAAATGAGACATTTATCATAATAACAATAATAATAAAAATTAAATAATCCAGTTACAGTCAGAAAAGCTAAATAAATTGGCAGGAAAGACCAGATTCTAGGGGGAAGTTGATGTAGAGACATGAAATAACAGCTAATGATGCCCGTTTAGCATTAAATAGCAACCAATCACAGCACAGCT